>CM053270.1:18601517-18624513 GCA_028583415.1 Protea cynaroides
GTAAAATAGAGGGTCTGACTTTCTGTCTTGGGGGGTCCGACCCTCCCTTGCTAGGTATGCGACCCTCCCCATAATTTAAGTGTTTTTGGGTCGATTTGATACCTGGGATCACGATCTCCTTCACGCCCTTGGTCCATTTGACTCAACAATGATGGGTAAACCTGGTTCAAGGTGATAAGACCGGGTTAGTTTGATACGGGTCTCACAATATATCTCGGTCTGATAAAAAAAATCCTGCGACGACATCCTTAGGCTATAGAAGGTCTGGTAGTCTTCCACATATTTCTCATACATATGATCCGGGAAGTTTCTAAAAATACCCAACTTTGGATACAATTCACTATAATGTGGAGTAATGTGAGCATATATTGGCTGGTGTGGGGGCGTGGTTCTTTACAAATTTGGGACTAAAAAGAGACTGTCCACAAAGTTTGAGCCAGTCTGTGATGTAGCATTACTAGTATCAGCGGAATAATCATATGCACTTCCCATCATGCGGTCATCATCACAGGAATAAGAACTGTACGCCGAAGTGGTGCCAAATACATGAGCACTCCACTGCCCCTGCTCCTGTCCACTGCTACCATCAATGCTCAGTCCTCCAAAACTTGTAGACATGCTATCAGTTTCAACATCAGACATAATATCAGGATCAGGAACGATGTCAAAGAAACGATCTTCTTCTTCTTCCACTGGTTGCAAAGGGCGTTCTCGTTGACGAGACCTACGTGTATACCCAGTCATAGGCTGTGATGAAGATGCGCGTCCACTATGATCTGGATCCTGTGTAGTGTGTGTATACTGACTCTCACCGGTCCATCTAATAATGGGTATAGTCGGTCTAGGATCACCACCACTACCCTCATCACCACCACCACTACCATCATCACCACTACTATCAGAAGTTGACCAGCCAGATTGTTCCATTGTATCATCATCGCCTTTTGAGTCACTACCAGTACCAGCTGGGGGGTCAAACGGTCTAGGCGACTGTGCGTGTACACGAGCCTCATCCGAGGACATAAACCGCTCGAGATTAGAACCCATCGGAGCAGACACAGTGAGGTCGAACATCCCACTAGGCTCATCCATCACTAGAACTGCTCTGTCTCTCACCCATTTCACATAGGGATCCTCTTCATCTGAAGATAGTTGGAAGACGTCGGCTAGCTCGATCAGCTCTTGTTCATTTCTTTGTTCAAATTTCAAGCATTGCACCCTTAGTCTCATGTTGTAATGGGCATAGACCAAGTCATTTAGCCGTTGAGAGCCCAATTTATTTCGCCTCTTTGAATGGATAAGGGAGAAAGTACTCCAATTTTGCTCACACCCAGATGCGGAACATGTCTGAGATAGGACTTTGATTGCAATTCTCCTCAACTCAGCTACATGCTCGCCATACAACAACCACCACTCAGCTGCACAAGATGAAGAACACATTTTAATACACATATTAAATACGATATTTTACTTGAAAATTTCAATTTCCATAATTCCTTACCAGGATCGGTCTTATCTCGTCCAGCCACTGCAGCGGGAGTTCCAAAACTCCTAAGAGCATCTCTTAACGTTTTCATCTACACCCATTTCAAAATTTATAACCATTAGCCATTGTAATATGTGGATATTCAAATAATTCAGCACTTAAACCATACAACTCACCTCCAGATTGACCAGTGCTTGTACAATATAATCTGGCACCAATTTTGCTACAACATCTTTTATTGCACCGATAAGGTCAGAATTGAGCCCAAGCACATGTGAATATTGGTACTTGGGGTTTAAATAGTATGCTGCAAAATATGAGTCGCCAGATTAAAATATAGTACTAACTATTAAGTAGAACTAAATTAAAGACATTATTAAATTTACTCACCAGCCTTATGCAATGGGTGCATCAGCTGACTCTCCCATCGATCTTTGATAATCTTCACAAAATGTTTGTTTCTACGTGGAAGCATAGTTTTTATACGGTCCTTCAAGATATCCATGGCAGCATATAAATGTGGCATGGTGGGCTGGAATGCTGTATCCACTAATCTCAGCACCTTCACCACTGGCTCCAGAATTTTGACTACATCCTTCAGTGTTCTCCAAAATTCCTCTGAAGCTATAGTAGCCTGTGCTTAAACCCCAGTAGGAGAGCTGGACTCCCTCCACCCAAACCAGTTCTCAGAAGCAAACATCAATCTGAGGCCTACCATCTTTGCCTAAAAGCTCTTTAGGGCTATGTAGTTGGTAGCAAATCTAGTAATGCTGGGTCTTAGCAAGTCCCCTCCACATTTCTCCCTTAGCAAGTTCAAAGAATAGCCATGGTTGTATACAAATGTAGTCACCTGACGTGCTTGTTCAACCACTTGCTTTACTTTTTGGATCTTGCCCATGTCCTTCAACATCAAGTCAATACAATGGGCAACACATGGAGTCCAAAAAAAGTTATAGTTAGCCATCATCATCTCTCCTGCCTTCTTGTAGTTGCTGCCATTGTCTGTCACAATTTGCACCACATTTGTAGCACCAACTTCATCTACCACTGTCTGTAGCAATCCATAGATGTAGTTAGCATCTTTTGTGTATGTAGATGCATCCACAGACTTCAAGAATGATGTCTTCCCATCACTGTAGACCATGAAGTTGATGATGGACTTTCTAGTGGGACCAGTCCAACCATCACACATTATAGTGATCCCATATGCACCCCAATTATTCTTTAACCCTTCTATCCATACTTCTAACTCTTTTTTAATTCTTGGGAGATAGACATTCATCACTTCATATGGAGTAGGGGCTTTAACACCAGGACCAGCCTGAGCAATTGCATCAAAGAAAGACTGATAGTATGGGCCACTACTGGTATTTGCTGGGATACTATTATAGATAGACCACCTAGCAAAGGCATCCCCAATAAATTCTTTTGTACCCTTCCAGTTCCACATACTCTTCAATCTCTTCTGTTTGGCACCAGCCTTTCTAAAAACTGCTGGATCCTGCTATAGAATCTCTACATAATCCTCATCCCTAACAGTAGGTGGTGGTGCATGGAGTTGTGCTCTAGTACTTTTTGATTTTCTAAACATAGAAGCCAACCCTCCCTTACTCCGTGTTTGTGGTTCTTCGAACTGCTGAAATGATCTACTACCACCTGCCCCTAAGGCTCTTTGCCTCAACCTTTCCATTTCCATTTCATGGCTGACTTTACTAGCCATTGTTGCCCGTTTCAGATCTCTGGCTTTTTCCTCAGTCAAACCCCTGGTATCTAGACCATCATCATCTGAACTATCATCATCCAAACCACGCACTGTACCTCAGATTGCTTCCTCAAATTGTTGTTTATTTTTTTCTTTCTCTGCCCTTCTCTGCTGGCCTCCCTTCATCTATGCAGCTATGGCCCTGGTAATCTCCACAGGAACTATAGGACACTTTGCCACGTCTGTAGAAGTCCCACTCAAGTGTTGCTTAAGTCTGGTAATCCCACCAGACATAAGCTTCTTCTCACAGAATTTGCATTGGGTCTTCTTTCTATCACTGTCAATGGTGGTACAATACTGCTAAGCCATGTCAGTACGACCAGCATCACTACCTCCCTCACGAGAACCCGAAGCAGCCATAATATTTAGAACGAGATACTGTTACATAAGATGATAAATAGAGAAATTTAAATCAATAGATTTACATTAATAAAACTTAAAATTGAAGAACATAAAAGCATCAAATATGCGAATACAACTCAAAATACATTGAAATTACTTTTCAAAATTTTAAAACTTTTCAAAATTTTAAAACTATGTTACAAGAAAACAAAATATTTTTCCTAATTTTCCATAATTATTTAGATATTATTAATAATTTTGGATATTAAATAAAAATAATTTATTTTTTGAAAAATATAATCTGACAACATGAAACCGTAGATTGGTCAATGATGTTCAACATATATTATTTTGAACACCAATAGATAAGTATTAATATTTTTTTACTAATTTTTTATTGCTAGAAAATAGAATTTATTAATAAAAAATTCATAAAAATAAAAATATGTACAAAAAAAAAAACTGAAACTGCGACCACGTAGATCGGCCAACGATGTTCAACATATATTATTTTGAACACCAGTATATAAGTATTAATATTTTTTTTATTAATTTTTTATTACTGAAAAATAGGATTTATTAATACAAAATTCATAAAAATAAAAATATGTACAGAAAAAAAAACTGAAACCGTGACCGTGTAGATCGGCCAACGATGTTCAACATATATTATTTTGAACACTAGTAGATAAGTATTAATATTTTTTTATTAATTTTTATTGCTAGAAAATAGGATTTATTAATAAAAAATTCATAAAATAAAAATATGTACAGAAAAAAAACTGAAACCGTGACCGCGTAGATCTGCCAACGGTGTTCAACATATATTATTTTGAAAGTAAACTGATTAATATTTAAGAAATGTATTTTTTATTTTTTTTAAACAAAAATAATATATATATATATATATATATATATATATATATATATATATATATATATATATATATATATAGAAAAAAAATGAAACCGTGGCCGTGTAGATTGGCCGAAGGTGTTCATCATATAATATTTTCAATACCATCTAATTAATATTTATCATATTTTTTTAATTTTTAATTGCTGGAAAATATATTTTTTTTAATAGAAAATCAAAATAAAAAATATATATGCAAGAAAATAATTTCGAAAGGATGAGGTTGTAGATCGGCCTAATGACTCTCACATATATAAATTTCATGATGAACCAACATGTATTGAATATATTCATGTAAAAAAGTAAGTTTTAGGGGAAAAAACCATACCTTAAACCTTAGATTTGCAAAGAATAGGTCAAAATGAGCCTCCAACAACACTTTGATGGAGAGATTTGCAAAGAACAGAGGTTTTCGAACCTTAGATGCAAGGTTGCAGAAGAAGGAATGGAGGAGGAGAAGAAAACACAAGGTTATTGAGAAGAAAAATGAGTCTCGGTCGAGATCTCGACCGAGACTCTTATATATATATGCTTGGACCAGTTTGAAACTGGTCGAGATTGGTCGAGAACCAGTCGAGACCCAGTTTCGAACTAGGTTCTCGTCTTGACCCTTTCGAGACTACCGAGAAGGTCGAGATCTCGACCCTTCTCGGTCGAGTTTTAAAACCATGAAGGGAAGAACTCTCAGGGTTACTGCTTGAGCTCTCCTTACCCTGAGTAGATCGCAGGAGTTATGATCGATGTAGGGTAGGCTCAAAAGCATGGCTAACAATGGCTTTATCACAAGCCATGATTGGTTAGTGGTGAAATAAAAGAGGAAAAGAAGGTTGGGACTTACTCGAAAGATAAGCGGATCGCCGAAAACCTCTTGCGATGGAGAGAAGATGTTGGCAACGAGATCGAATATGCTGAACCAGAGAACTTTGGAAGAGATAATACTCTAAGGGATGAGAAGGCACTACAGATGGACAGTTTGTGAGGAAGAAGACGAGAGAAAATGGTGAGATTTTATAAGTTTGCTGACAGGTGGGTCCCTCATGATGGTTTTTGAGCGTTGTGTCCTTCGGTTAAGTTGTGGATACGACATTTTGATAGGGAAGTGACGCGTGGACGATCGCGATGGTTGCAAAATTGCGGGATACATATAGATGGTTCAAAGCGATGGCTCGATGGAAGCAGAAATGGCACCAGGGGCATTCAAGTATGGTTGACTCAAATTACTGCGAAACTTACTAACGTTATGTCAGGGAGGTGGGCGTTCAAGTTTCAAAAAGAAGAGAGTGAAGGTGAGTAATGATTACCATTAACGGTAAGAAATCTGAGAAAATATCTCCACGTGTTTAGGAAAGGATTATTTTCCCATAAATGTGTCTCCTTCGGTTGAAACGACGCTGAGGAGGCAAAGGGTTCTGTTAGGGGAAAATAATAGTAGATACGAAATCTGGCCATTGGAAGAGAATTTAGGATGATCCTCGGGAGAGGGACATGTGGCGTACATCCAAGGTATGAGGTATGAGAAGAAAGAAATAACCGAAAATGTCAAAAGGAACTCATGTTCGACCCCTTATGCTGACTCAGACAAGATGTGACAGATTGATGTGGGTAGTTGGGCCATTAATGGTTTGTCATTAATACTCATAAATGCTGACAACAACAATAAATGCAAGGTATGCTGACTTGACCAGCCAAGTCACCATATCCTGGGCCGAATCAGCATGAAGCCAGACCATTACTTGATAAAAGTGTAAGGACAGAAATAGGCATCAGAAGGTATGGGAGACATAGTTAAAAAGGGGGGGTCGAAGAAGATCAAGTGGGGTCATAAGCGGCTAACAGGATGTCCTAGCACTGTCTTAGGGGGTTGTAGCTGTACGAACCTACTATTCTCTAGGTAACTGATGATTGAGATAGTGATTGATATGGAGGAGCTTGCTTATGAAGCCTCCTATAGAACCTATATATGTAACAAGAGGACATCAATGAAAAGGATTGGGATTTTCTCTGTAAGACTTGCACTCCACTAACTTGGTCTAATCGTGTCGTGCCAGGTCTTCCCATCATTCCTGGACCAAGTGGACCGAGCGTGTGAAGATAGATCACAAACCAGGTATGAGAATCGAGTTAAAAACACTAAAAACATACCTAAGGTCGCATGCTTGGGTAGGTATGGTCGACCATAAGGAAGGGAACCAAAAATCTTAAATCCAGAACCCCATGGTCGATGATTTTGACCCTACAGTCGACGGTTTATGCGACCGTATGATCGACCGTGAGAACCCAGATCAGACTCCGAGTTTTGGAAACTTTTCCAAACTAAGGGATTGCATTCCTAATTGAAAGAGGACTTTATATGGAGAGTTTTTCTCTATAAAAAGGATGTCCCTTAGCTCTTTTCACTCTTTTAAAACATTAGTAAACCCTAGAGAAAGAGAAGGAAGAGAAGGAAGAGAAGGAGAAGAAGAAAAAGCTAAGGAGAAGAATTTGCTGAGAAGAGACTGACTCTCTATCACAGGCCAAGGTATGAAACGAATCTCTGGAGATGTAAACTCTAAGGAATAAGACTTCTATGGAGGATAGGCCATATCAACCTATTATGATCTATGTGATTACCTTGAGAAAATCCCAAGGAGAACCATGAGGAGTGAATTTGATGATTAGGGTTGATAAGAAATTACTAATGATGGCCATAGGATGACCTTAGAATAAACCCCATTGAAGAATAGAAGAATTAACCCAGGAAGAACTCGAATTTCATGTAGACTGTGACCAGAAATCTCAAGGTCACAGCTACGGTCGACCATAGCATGACCAGTATGACCAGAGGATCGACCATAGGCATTCGAGAAAATTTCAGAAATCATATGGTCGCAACTACGGTCGCACCATATGCGACCGTAGGGTATCGACCATAGACAGTCAGGTCGATACAGCATGAGACCATAAGACTAATCAGACACCTATCAGTGCTCTGTTTCGATTTTCAACTACTGTAACATGTCACATATGAACCTTAACTTAAATTCATATAACTTTTAGGTTGTTAAATCAATTCTAAGAGAATTTCAAGGCTTGGAAGGACATCGAGTATTACTAACAGGTGAGGGAACAATACCTAAACTAATTGTGTCACACCCCAATTTCGACTGAACCAGAAGTGTAAGTGAACCGTCACTGAACCAACGGTTCACACCAGGATCTCAATAAGATCATATCCACTCATACAAATCATTGTACATAATCATAATTAAAATATAATAAAATACAGCGAAAGTCTTAAATTAAATGAACTGAGTTCTCTATTGATAATTTAAATAAAGAAAAAATTTCATCTACACCCCATCAAAGATCCTTAACATCATCTACACCCATAAGAATGCCGAAACATCACCTAGGTCCACTTAACTAACAGAAATCACTAAATTTGTTGAAATACAATTTTACCCCTCAGATAAAAATTTTAAAAAAGAAAATTTATGTTCATTTACGAATTTAACCTTCAACGTTTCTTATCCCTGCTGCAAAATTTTACTCTCTCTCTCTCGGGTTCATTCTCACTGAAGCCCTAGTCTCCTTTGCATTTGAGAAGAGCTACCGAATCACCCAAGCATCCTCCCTGCTCTGACGGCAGCATCCCATCTCCGTAATCACCCAAGCCTGATCCTTATGCGTTGAGAAGAGGTCCCGAATCACCCAACCTGCTCCGGGTTCGTTGAGAAGAGCTCCCAAAACAGATCTGCCATCCATTGAGAAGAGCTCCCAACCTGGTATGTTTAGCTGTCTTTTCTTCTTCTTCTTTTTTTTTTCTTTTTTTTTTTTTTTTTTTGAATCATATACATTTGATGTTCTTTTTCGAGGGTTTGTTCTTGAATGATGTTATTTTTTCTACTTGAACTTCTTCTTCTTCTCACCCTTCTTTCTTCGAGGGTTTGTTCCTGAATAAGTTTATGTCTCTGAATGAACTACATGAACTTCTTCTTTCCCTTCTTTCTTCAAGGGTTTGTTCCTGAACAAATTTATTTCTCTGAATGAATGTGAAGAGGTTTATTTAACCGTGTATGAGATTTAAGATTTTTTTTTTGGTGGGTATCGGTGATTCACTCTGGTTTGGGTAAAAACCCTGATTTTGATAGTGATCACTTAAATTCAGCCTCGGACAACAATAGGACAACCGGCTTTCCTTCTAATGTGATTTTGTTTTTCTTTTCTTGATTTTGTGTGAGGCCACTGTCCAGTTGGAAATAATCGAACATGAAAGAGAAATATGGTTATCAATTTGCTTATTGTCCCTCTTTTTAATCTTGATTCATTACATGGCTTTTGATCAACTGAACTGTTTACTAATGTAATTGCATTTTGTTTAGAAGGAATATGGATCCTAAATGTGAAAACTGTGGTGCTATACTTATCATACGTAGAACAAGTAAGGGAATTAATATTGGGAGAATGTATTATAATTGCTAAATTTGTCAAAAGTTTGTAATGTGGGTAGAGTATTTGAAACAATGTTCATGTGGAGGTGGGCATTGCAAGGTGAGAACGGCCAAAACGGCAGCAAACAATGAACGACAATTTTGGTGTTGTCCACATTCCATAGGGGTGAGTGTTAATATAGTTTTCCTTTTTAAGTAGTAGGCGGGGGTCTAATCATTGTCATATGGATGTAAGTCCTTCTAATATGAGGTTTTGTATAATTGTCTTGTAGGTGGGTAATCCTGGATGTGGGATGTTCCAATGGATAGAGAGAATGGAATGCTTTCAAGGAATGGGGACCGATACTCCAATTGGTCAAGGTACGAAGACCGATCGAGGGGAATGCTCACAGGAGAGAGGTGAAAGCTCACATACCCAGACAGATGCTGGTAGAAGTACTTCCTCGAATTATTTGAGAGGGTACTTAAGAGGAGCAATTAGAGCTCATGGGCAAAGTTCTAAGATGTTTGAAGACCTCCTCGATGCTGTGGAGAAGCTAGATCTGAAGAATCCTGATGAGAGAGTCACTTAGTGATAGGTTGATTGTAGATTGTATTATAAAACAATGATTCTAATGGTTTTGAGATGATTCTCATTTGATTTTTGCGAATATCAACCACTATGTTGTGGGGATTGGTGGAGGACCATGACCAACCATTCCTTATATATATATAGAGTAGTATTATATGTATCTTTCCTTTTGTATTTCAGTAGGTTATGATAATGATACTTCTTATTGATCTGTGACACTGAGCTTTCTTTTGTTTTGTTGGGTTTCTTTTAAAGTTAATGACTTTTATGACTCGAGATTTGGGAGGGTGGTAAGGTGTATGTGATGATGTATTCATCTGGTTGTCTGTATACCTATGCATGTAACTAAAGTTGCATGCACGCTTATGGAATGAGAAAGTGATGTGTGAGAAGTCTCTTGTTCTAGTCTCTGGTCTGGTGGCTTGTCTTATTTTCTGAGGCTTTTCACACTTCATGGTTCTTTGCATGCGGTGATGGGTTGAAAAGCAAAAGAGAAAAGGTGATGTAAGTGTTTCAGTCTTCTGCCCCACACGCTCTTCTGAGGGGGTTACTTTCAACCATGGGCGTATGACTCTGGTGTTAGAGATGGGAGTAGGGTTTACAAACCCTGAATTTGTTTCTCTTTTAGGGTAGGGGGCCAACGGCTGTGGTACCCACAATTTGTTTCACAAGTGCTGCTTTTTCCTACCTCTGATTCAGATTTCCTTCGGACGTACACAAGGTGCCCATTTGCATTATTATTGCTTTGAGACTGATGACCAAAGGCGCTTGTGGGGCATTCAAGTGCATGTCTCTTGATTCCAGAAACCTTAATAGGAGTCATAGTAGGCCCTTTATCCTTTAGAAAATGAGAGTTCCCCACAGGCTTTGGTCTGAGTATGTTATCATTCTGCAAGTTTCTCAATGCTGTCTTCTTTAACGAAAATTGTTGCTTATCAGATCTGGGCAAGCTAGTTTCTCTGTTGGACAGCCCTAAGTCCTTGGTTCTAGGGTCCATCATTTGTTGAACCATCAGGAGGGCTCAACTTCTAGCAGAAAATTCTGGAGATATTTTGCAGCGGTCCAAGATTAGAGCTCAACCCCAATAAGTCAAAAATGCAAGCATCTTCCCAAGTTTTGTTCTGCATTCGAACTGTATAGATTTAGCTATAGCAGGATGCTATGACCATAAAAATATATAGTTACAATAAAAAAAAGAAAAATCTGTAACTCTTTTGGTTCTACTGATAGCAAAGCATGATTCTCTGCTAAAGAAAGATCATTTTAGCATCTAAGAAAGAAGATTAAGAGACTAACTACATATGAAAATAATCAAGTCATCCCTGAAACAAAAACTCCAACATTTTCTTCTATTTCTATAGATAATCAAAATTAGTAGAAGCAGATCACCCTTTCTAATGATGATAAAGCATATAAAGAGGAAATATGCTAAGTTACATGTACTGAACAGTATTAAGTCCAAAATATTCCAAATTAACTGAAGTAGCATGAACTGAAGACAACAGTTCTAAACCCAGAACAGACCCAGAACTATGTGATCCTACATCCCTTCCATCATCATCTCTGAAGAATTACTGAAGACGACAAGAGCTGGAACCCCAGAACAGACCCAGAACAGAAGTAAAAAAGAAGGCTAAGCTTTTGCATGCGATGAAGATTTCTTATGTGCTTCTCCCCAAGCATTCCTGAAGTTTTCGGCCCTCTCAGACATTCTTCTCTTTGTTGTTGCTTGTCTACTTGGTACTATAGATGTCCTAGACGATTGTGATCTTGTTTGCATTTGTGATCTAGTAGGTCCATCTTGTATTTTGTTCTACATAATCACAAATAAGGATTATTGATAGGAAAAAAATAATAATAATAAAACAGCACTGGGATTTTTATATAAGTAGAGATGATACCTGTGTAGTGGATCCTCTTCCTTGACTAGCAGCTTCTTCTTGAGGAGTATCTTCGTGTCTTGTTCTTCTGCTTCTCTACATAGTCATATTGATGAAGTATATTAGTAGCAAAAAAACAGTAGCAAAAATATAGTACTGGAATTTTTATGTAAGCTTAGATGATACCTATGTAGTGGATCCTCTTTCTTCTGCAGCCTCTGAAGTACCTTCCTGTCTTTTTCTTGTTTTTCTCTACATAATTATATTTTAGAGAATGATTAATAGCAATAAAATTTATTTCCAAGTCGGCATAGGAATAGAGGTTACCTGTGTTTCCTGTTGAGAAGAACCTTGTTGTAGAGAAGCATCATTCTTTTCTTCTTGCAGGACCTAGTGTTGTGACCAATTCTTTGGCAATAGGGACAATGGACAATAGCATTTCTCTTTCTAAACTCAGAAGCTGGGTCCTCTTCAGCTGCTCTCCTCCTCTTTATGCTTGGCCTACCGGTTCTCCTTTTATGTTTGGGTGGCTGTACTATTGGCTCATGTTCGTTGATCATAATAGTGTCCAACCCAGACATAGCATGAATGAACTCAGAGTAGGAAAGCACAAATTTTTGAATGGAAAAAAATGAGGAAACATGATCCTCTACATTACCCCTCATGAAAAGGACTACAGCTACAACATGCTTTCAGGGTACCCCGATAACTTCCCATACAGCACACTCATATGTTTTCTTCTTTAAATCTACTACATGCCTACTGTGCCCGTCATTGATCTCAAACTCTTCTGGTCCTCAAGACATCACATGACAACTCGTACATGCTTCTTTCTGAGTAGACACTAATTTCTTAAATACAGTAGGTGTTATCCTCCCATTGATATCACAACCCTTTTTGTACCTATCTTGCATCCTCTTTATAAGTTTTATTCTGAGTTCATCAATCAAAGTCAAAATAGGTTTACCTCTAAAGGGTTGTATCCAATTATTAAAACACTCTGACATGTTGTTAGTGACATGGTCACTAACAATCATGTGGTCGAATGCGTGTCTAGCCCAAGTTGACACAGGATTTCTCATCATTCATTGATATGCTTCTCCTTTAGTTGCTTGCTCTTGTCTCTTGCATTGCTTTGTTGAACTCAGAGGCATTATATGCCTTGCATGCTGTTCAGAACAATCTTCTCAAAAGCAGGCCAGGAAATTTCTTCTAAAAATTGTTGTATAGATGTCTACAACATAATCTTTGCTTTGCAAATGGAAATATTTCTGTAATAGCCTCAGATAAGCCCTATAACAATGCAAACAAAAAAAATCATGACAAGAAAAAATGCATTGGAACTTCAACTTAACTATGCAAGAAGCAAAGAATGTTTACAAGAAAAAAATCACATTATCTTTTGTTTGTCTGACATGAAAGTCAGATGATGTCCAACAAAGTCATATGATAGTGCCTCTGAAAGAGCTCTCAGAAAGCATGTCCAAGAGTCTTTGTTTTCATTTTCCACTACACTGAAGGCAATTGGAAAGAGACCATTATTGGCATCCATACTTGTAGTTGCTAGTAGGATTCCTTGATAACTGCCTTTCAAATGACAGCCATCAATGCCAATGAATGGCCTACATCCTTTCAAAAACCCTTGCTTGCAGGCATCAAAACAGACAAATAACCTTTTGAAAATTGGTTTTAGAGTTGTTGCTGAGGTCTCCTCATACTGTAACTTGAACATACTACCTGGATTCCTCTCTAACAACATCTGACCATATCCGGGCAGCTTCGCATATGATTGTCTCTGAGTAGTCAAATTCCCTTGCTTAGCAACTAACCTTGCCCTATACAACTGTTGATTTGAAGGCTTTATACCATACCTTGCCATTAAAGCAGCCTTCATGCTTTCATTCTTCATGTCAGGGTCTGCTCTCAACCTATTGGCTAGCTTTGTGGCAATCCAAATTGAGTTGGCATTTTTGTTGTTTAACTCCCCTCCACAACTGTGATCTGTTTGACATTTTCTGACCACAAAAGTGTCCCCATCTATTCCCACAGTTGCATGGATTATCCAAGGACATCCATCTTTGGCACAAATCACTGTTACCCTCTTCCTATCATTTTTTAGTCTAATTATCTCTATGCCCTGTTGAATGACAAAATCTTTTAGAACTTTCCTGAAAGAGGTTATATTTTCATAGACATTCCCTCGTTTAATTTCTACCCTTCTAACATCATCTATGTCTACCTCATCGTCCCTGACAGTACTTTCTTCTGGAAAATCTGCTTCAACATCAAAAAAGTTCATCTCCTCAAGATCATCTTTCTCATACTCTACATCTTTATCTCCTTCAGACTGACTACTATCTTCTAGGTTGAGGTCCCAGTTTTCATCCAACGGGTCATCCTCAATATCACTCTCAATAGCTGGTTCTTTTCCCTTCCTTCTACAACCACTACTGCCAGCAGTTTCAGTAGTGGGAGGTGCACTTGTACTAGTTTCCCCTTCTCTTTCCATCACATGCATAGTGCTAGGAGTAATTGTTGTTGTGGACACTATTTCCTCTACAGGCAAAATGGGGGGAGATGCAATTGGAATCCTCCTCGCAACTGTCTTTCTTGATTGCATACGGGATGGCGGGGGTCTACCAATCATCGATGAATCATATCCATTGATGGTATACCTATCTAACGTGGCATCACCCACATTTACTCCATAAACTTCCAACAACATGGCTCTATCCTGTTCTTTAAATATCTTCACCAGTGCTAAGACATCAACATCAGATTTGACTTCGTAGTACCCACCATTGGGAATCTCTGCCCTCACTGAGAAGCTGACAGATCTGCCATCTGGAATATCTTTTAAAACTGTGCAATATGCTGTGTGGACTATGTCAATCCAGTTGATACAGTCTTCATCAACCATTTTGATTTCCAACTCATCTTTGTACTGATAATATATACTGAATTTTTCTTCCATGTTTCAAAATCTGTTTACAAGATGAAAAAAATAATTCAATCACACCATAAGAACAGGAAAGATATGAATAGATCCAATGGAAAAACAGATCCATTGGAAAAACAGATCCATTGAAAAAAAATTCAATCACACCATAAGAACAGGAAAGATATGAACAGATCCAATGGAAAAACAGATCCATTGGAAAAACAGATTATAATGAACCATAATTCAAGCAAATCCCAGAAGGAACAAGACAAATCCAACTGACCAATCCAACTGACCAATCCAATTGATCCAATATGAACCATGATTCCAATGACCAATTTCAAGCAAATCCCAGAAGGAACAAGACAAAATGGGGCAGATTATAAAGTGAGAATTACCAAGTCGGTCTACAGTCTCAGAGAAAAAAAATCCAAAAACGAGGGCCTACGTACCTGATCTTGCAATAATATAAGTCAAATAATCTATAGCAAATCCCAGAAGGAACAAGACAAAATGGGGCAGATTATAAAGTAAGAATTGCCAAGTCGGTCTACAGTCTCAGAGAAAAAAAATCCAAAATGAGGGCCTACGTACCTGATCTTGCAATAATATAAGTCAAATAATCTATAGCTCCTCTCTCTCTCTATTGTGACCCACTATCAAGATTTTTGTTCTAGGTATTGGAACCAACCTGAGTGGAAAATATGCACTTTTACAAAGATGCTTTTAATAAATTGCTCACCAGCAGACAAAAAGTAGTAGAACCAACCTGCAGACAATAAACAAAGAAATAAATAAAGAAAAAAAATAGTAGAAAAAGGGCTTTCCAATAAACGACACAAAGGATAAACACATTCACATACCCAGAGGTCGACAACGAAAGGCTGTAGGGCTCACTTGTCGGCGGTCTAGGACCACTAGTACACTATGGATGTAAAAGTGTAAATAAAAAATCAAGATCATCCATTCAATGTTTCTTCAATATAGTATATATAGACAAGGATATCAAACTAAAACTATTCGTCAATTTTTTCGCATTTTTTTGCATTCCAGATTCAACTATCAGGTTAGGGTTTGGGTTTCGCTTCATACCCCATGGAATATTGGGGAAAAACTATCCCCCTGGTAGTCGCAGAAGAAAACTTTGTGGGGAAGAGGGGATTAAACGAAATGACTGGTTTCATACCTAATGAAGAAGAAGTTATGGGGAATAGTGGTTTCATGTCGGTCTTCATCATCCTCGTCTAGTAGAGGTAGGGTTGCAGAGGATTGCCCGATTTACCTACCTTTTGTAAGACCCATGTCAATCTAACCCGGTCTTACCACCTTGAACCAGGTTTACCCATCATGGTCGAGTCAAATGGACCAAGGGCGTGAAGGAGATCGAGATCCCAGGTATCAAATCGACCCAAAAACACTTAAAATAGGGGAAGGGTCGCATACCAAGCTAAGCAGGGTCGGACCTCCCAAAACAGAAAGTCAGACCCTCAGTTTTGAAGGGAGGGTCGGACAGCTTAGGACCCTAGGGTCGACGGAATCATTGACCCTCCCATCGACCCTCGGTTGTCGTAAGAAAATAAAATTAGGAAATTTCCTAATTTTGGATTGGGATTCTTTCCTAATCTCAAAGGGACTTATTTTAGGATGTTCCTACTCTATTTAAAGGACGTCCCTAAGCCACTTTCACTCCTTTCACAACCCTAATTGAATTGAGAGAAAGAGAGGAGAAGGAAAAGAGGAAGAAGAAAGGCAAGGAAGAGAACTTAGCAAAAAGGAGAAGAATTTCAGAGAAAAAGTAATCTTCTCAGGTATGGATACTAATTCCATGAGTTTCTACAGACCTTAGGATAGATATTGGAGAGAGTGTGATCTCGGAGAAACCCAAACCATCAAGCTATGGTTAGGTTTCCATGGAAAACCATAGAAGAATGCATGAAAGCTATCTAGGAGGTTGATTCGTGGTTCCAGACCATGGAATGAATGTTTAATGGAATGTAGAAGTAAACCATAGGACCCCAAACACGAAGAATGGATTAAAGAGAGGGAATTGGACCAAAGTGCACAGAGGGTCGCACCGAGGGTTGATGACCATCCAACCCTAGGTGTTCTTGACCATCGACCCTCAGTGTTCGGGAAGTTCAGAGTTTGGGGAGGGTCGCACCCAGGGTCGATCAGGACTCCGACCCTACCTCCGACCCTCGGTTAACAAAGTGGTTTTTAAATTCGGAATTAATTCTAATTAAATTCTATCGACTTTGTTAGGTCTTCTAGCAATATAATAACACTGTAAAGGTGATTCTAAAGTTTGGAAAAGTATCTTATAGCAAGCTAAGGTGAGGAACCAGAACTCCAAACTAAATTGGTTAATAACAAAAACTGTTTTCTATTTCTTGAGTCCTATGCCATGCTTGATTCTATGCGAATATGTTTGTAATGTGCATACAACATGCCATCCAATATTTCTATTATTTGTTCATGCATATTTACTTTATTGTTTATAACATGATGATGATGAAGATGATAGGAATAGGCATGTGCTTGTATGTGTGTGGTTGATGTACTTGATGCGAGCAAGTATCAGGGGAGGTGTGAATAGAACGTCAATAAACGTTAACCTTTGGCGGGTCTCAGCACTTTAGCTTTATCTCTAACTCAAGTCTTGTGCATTAGCATCGTCGTATCGCCATTACTTTAGCAGAACTATTATGTCGTAGAGTATCAGGGGAGGTGGTATCGGTCCTTGTAGTCTCTGACTTTACCGGGGGGCCTTAGCTCTATCTCTATGGACATTCTTAGGGATGCTGGGGTGAGGCCTTGGATACACTTTTTGGCATTAGGATTGGTTAGTTGCGAGCCCAGTTTGCAGCCCTCGCTAACAGGGGCTTACGTGTTGGTATGACACTATATAGCAATAAACGTAACTTTTGTTATATAATGTTCATGATTGGGTGCAAGTGAGTTGACGATAAATGTGATCTTCGGGTGACGTCACACACTCGTGTATAGAGGCGGGGTCAATAAACGCGACCTTTGACTACCTAAACCTTTCTATTGCATACTGCAAACTTTAAACCGGACCAAAGATATAAATTGATTTGCATGCATATGTATTGTTGCATTGTTTTGGCTACTCACTGAGCCGTGATGTGTGCTCACCCCTCGATGTCGAATATTTTTAGTTGATGATGTAGGTTATACCGTTGAAGACTATGTGAATGCATCTGCGTACGGGAACGTGGCAGCGATGGAAGTTGAAGCTGAAGTGGATACACACGACTCCTCTTGCAAGTGCAACTCGTGTGTATTTGATTAGATATTTTATAGGTTTCTTTATTGGATTTATTAAGACATGTATTTGGTACTTAAATATTTATGTCTCAGTTGAAAACAAAATAATTTGCTATTAAATTATTAATATCATCTTAGTTTCTCAGTTCATGTTATTATAAGACTTCCGCTATTGTGTATTTACTCTGATTATGATTACGGATGTGTGTAAGTTTAGATAACGCGGGGATAGCCTATTTGAGATCCTGGTTGAACCGTTGGTTTATTAGCGGTTCATCACATCATTCTGAATAGTACAGAATTGGGGTGTGACAACTTGGTATCAGAGCATCTCAGGCCCTGTCCGCTGAACTAACATACATTCGAGACAATTGTGAACTGAGATAGGATAAAAGTAAAAACAATAATATTAACACATTGTAAGCACAAGTGATGATTAAGACCAAATTTAAAAAGAGAATAATGTATCTATTAAAGGGGAAACAAGTTATATACAATAAGTGAGAGAAACAAAACGTATATACATAACTAAAGCAGAGTACAGTCCACAACCCGGACAGATATTCTGTAGTACAAGAAAATAAAGTACGATCAAGAAGCTGGAGGCGAAGGAGGAGGCGGGGCCTCACGATCTCGGTCATAGTCCTCAGCATAGACTCTAGTCAACCAGGCTATCTGAGTCTGGGTCGTCTGTAGACTAGCTGTGAGATCAGCTACCCTCCTATCAGTCGCACGCTGAACCTCTATGAGCTCTCCCATCCGAGTATCTAATATGCGCTGGGCAGCTAGTAGCTCATCCACTCTCACCCGCTGAGCGTCTAATAACTCCTCCATCCTCAGGTCAGATCTGCGCTGAGCCTCCCTGACCTTCTACAGCATCTCCATCATATCAGGAGGTGGGCGTGAAGGGCCAGCCGCAAAAGAAGGACCAGTCTCAGGTACAGGATCCGCCGCAGAAGAAGTACCAACACCAGCCGCATGAGTAGGTGAAGGCGGTGGTATCGCGTTGACATCCATATAGATACGGTCATCATCATCGACAGGATCCACATGGGCTCTAGCAGCGGCAGCAGCTACCTCGGCATCTTCCATCTAGATACGAGTGTGAGGGCGCACCATCGCGTTCCTCTCATCATTACTAACCTGGGCATCCCGCATACCCATCTTGCAGATTGCCTCCCAATCTAGAGGCGACAAGAAGGTCTTCTCCTGGATCTTCTCATCTACTAGGTCAACCCCCAGACGGGTCAGTAGGACTGTAATCATGCGTCCATAGGGTAGATTACCCCTATGACCGGACAATGTAGCAATAATCATAGTCCGCATGATGATGTATGGAAGGCAGACGGACTGGCGAGTGCAAATACTGTATATCAGGAACTGGGTCAGTTGAGAAACCCTCTCATAGTGCCCACTCTGCGGGATCAGATTATGCTGGATAATCTTGCAGAAGACCCATGTAGCTGGACGCAGATAACAAGCTCTCACCTGCCAACGATCAGGATGGAGCAACTGATTGTCGATCTCTGCCCTCATCTCCATCTCAACAAACTGGGGCTCTCCAGGCGCACAGTACACCATGGGGCCATCATAAGGAATGCCCAACAAGTCGGCCAGCTGTCGATAGTCGAAAGAAATATCTACCCCTTTGACGTAGCTGGTGATGCGCAACTCCTGACCATGCTCAACGTCATTGTAATTCCCCACCACCTGGAGATTACAATAGAACTGGCGCACCAAATCCGGACATGTGCACGCATCGTATGTAATGACAGGGAGCCACCCCATGTCACCAAAGGCTCCCTCTACGTTGAATACGGCTAACTCAGCCAAGTTCACCATACGACCACCCTCAACCTTCTTACAGGCATAGTCAGCATACCGTGCTTCGGCTTCATTGGAGCGGAAGCGAAGAGGATCACGAACTCTGGGTACCTTGGTACGAGCCATGGTATCTGCAAAACAAGAAAGAAAAGGAAAAATAAGGAAATTATGGGATAAAAATCTAAAATTCCATTTAATAATGACGTAAGTGACGATAAAGCCCTATTTCTCACCATACAAGTGGGCATGAGAACTTACGTAGGTTAAAATACATCCTACAACCCACATACAGTAGGAAATTTTAACTGACGATGTCCAATTTGAAGAAATTCAAGAAAAATCGAAAATGTCGACAAATTAGGGCAAAAAGAGAAAATTTCAAGTTTCTCAATAACCAACCGATGAAACTCAAAAATTTTTGAGGGCTTTCGTTCCTCGAGACACCAATAACAAAAGCCCCCAATAAAAATCAAATTTTTACGGTTGGAAAAAGTTTAATTTGAAAAATACAAGTTAAATGGACCAAAACCTAGAAATGGAAACCTAAAAACAGGTAAAAATGGGAAGACATACCTGTAGGGATGAAGTGGACGTCAAAACCCGGAATAAAATCGACCAACAACAGTGGAGTAGCACTATAGCAACTCAGAGTGGAGAGGCGAGTCGAAACGGGAGGGAAATAATAAGAAATGACCCAGAATCGGATCTTAAAAATCTGATTTTTGGTCCGAGGGTCGGACAATTCAACTGGATCCATCGACCCTCGAATCGACCCTCCCATCGACCCTCGGCTCTCGGGAATCTGACAGAAAACTAAGGGTCGGATACCCATCGACCCTTGCATCGACCCTCAGCTCTCGGGAAGAACAGGTCATTCCCAGGGTCGGATACCAAGGGTCGGACATACCATCGACCCTCACCATCGACCCTGCATAAAAAAGACAGTATTTTTTTTATAAATGAGCTTGAATTGGAATTGATTAATGGTTAGCGTGCCTACATGAAATATAAATGACTTCTCACCTATTTTGATGATTTTCAGGCACCACCAATCACATAAAAGAATTATGTCTGGACGTAGGGTGACCCGACAGACCCGAGATACAGTCCCACCACCACTACCCGTGGAAGAGACCAGTCAAGAAAATAACTATGCACTGGGTAATCCAGAACTGGCAAACCCTATAAATTTGCCACCTCCACCACCAGTGCTAGCAACAGTGGTGATGAATCTGGCACAGCAGCTGCAGAAGATGCAACACGCACAGGCTCAGATGCAGGTTGCCATGGGAATTATATTTCAAGCCACTTAGGCTGCACCCATGCACACAGGACAAGCCAGTGCAGCACCGGTGGGTAACCACCCAGCTCCTCAGACACCTCAACAATCGACTGCACAGATTCCAGTGCAGGTACCAGAAGCAGCTCAGGGGAATTACCAGTATCCACCCCATATGTTTGGGGCAAACCCCCAAAATCAATTGGACCACTCCCGACTAGTGGAGAGATTTTTGAAGATGAAACCTAAGGAAGTCAACGGCAAACCGTCTGATCCGTTGTGGCCAGCACACTGGATAGACGAGATGGAGAGAAATTTTCTCATGATGACTATCACAGAGGAAGAGAAAGTATTATGTGCCACCTTCATGCTCAAGGGCGACGCACATCATTGGTGGAAATCCACGAAGGCATATCTACTGACCAAGCATGCCCTACTGACATGGGCTATATATAAAGAAGCCTTCTTTGAGAAATATTTTCCACGGAGCTTCAGAGATTCGATGGAGAAGGAGTTCCTGAGCCTATATCAGGGACAGATGACTGTGGACTCATATCAACAGCGCTATGAAGAGCTGTTTTTCTTTGCACCAATGAGTATGCAAGAAGAAGAAACCAAAACCCGAAGGTTTGTCACGGGACTGAGAGGAAACATCAGAGAACATGTTCTGGGCTTAGAAAAGAGGATTTATAACGAAGCTGTCCAGATTGCTCGAGTTATAGAATCGAGCCAGAAGGAGAGTTATTTTACTCAGAACAGAGGCATCAAAAGGCCAGCCGGAAATTCTTACAATGGAGGCAATAACAGGACATATAAGCCTTTCCGTCCTTAGAATTTTACTGCTGCAACCAAGACTACTTCAGCAGCTCAACCTCAGCCAAAGCCAAATTCTGAAGTCCCGAAGTGTTTTAACTGCAATCAGCCGGGACATATGGCAAGGGAGTGCCCTAAGCCCAAGAAGCAATTCCATCAGGGGCGGGTATATGGTGTTATGTCCGAGGATGCGGCCGCATCACCCGATGTGGTCACAGGTATGACTGAAACTTTTAAAGTTATAATTACATGAATGAGCATGTAAACTAAGTATGGATAAATCACAGGTATTGTACCTATAAATGGTGTACCCGCCAGAGTACTCTTTGATTCCGGAGCTACTCATTCCTTTATACCTGTGGTATTTGGAAAGAAGATAAACTTACCCATCAAAACATTAGACTACAAATTACTTGTATGATCACCGATGGGGTTAGAAGTGGAATTAGAGAAAGGTTATGGACCATGTCCAGTTCTCATTGGAGAGAAGACTTTAGATGCAACCTTGATACAACTTGAGATGGCAGACTTTGATGTCATCTTGGGAATGGACTGGTTAGCTCGGCATTCGGCAAATCTATTATGCGTCGAAAAGAAGCTAACGTTCAAAGACAAAGAAGGAGCAAAATTAAGTTTTTCAGGAACCAAACTTCCCCGGAGACGCAAGCTCATACTTTCAGCACTAAAGGCTAAGAAGTGCCTTGAGAAGGGGGCAATCGGGTATCTAGTATCCGTGGTCGACCTAACCAAGGACGCGCCACAAATGGAAGAGATTGATGTTGTGCCGGACTATCCTGAAGTATTTCTGGAGGAACTATCCAGATTACCACCCGACCGAGCCACGGAGTTTGTGATAGACCTTATACCTGGAGCCGCACCAGTGTCAAAAGCACTTTATAGAATGACTCGTACTGAACTGAAGGAATTAAAAGTGCAACTACAAGAACTACTGGACAAGGGTTATATTCGACCCAATATATCTCCATGGGGGGCACCGGTGTTGTTCGTAAAGAAGAAGGATGGTAGCGTTCGATTATGTATCGACTATCGGGAGTTTAATAAACCCGACAATCAAGAATCGATATCCACTACCTCGGATCGATGACTTGTTCGATCAGTTACAAGGAGCGAAAGTATTTTCTAAGATCGATCTTCGATCGGGCTATCATCAGTTAAAGAAGATTAAAGAAGGTGATATTCCGAAGACAGCTTTCAGGACCAAATACAGACATTATGAATTTTTGGTTATGTCTTTCGGATTAACTAATGCACCGGCAACGTTCATGGAACTTATGAACCAAGTTTTTCACGATATGTTGGATACGTCGATTATAGTATTCATTGATGATATATTGGTATACTCCAAGGACAAGGAAACCCATATCAAGAACCTAAACGCAGCTCTACAGCGTTTAAGGAAAGAGAAGTTATATGCCAAATTTTCAAAGTGCGAGTTTTGGCTAA
>CM053270.1:19249610-19354945 GCA_028583415.1 Protea cynaroides
TTTGACTAGATATTTTATAGGTTTCTTTATTGGATTTATAAGACATGTATTTGGTATTTAAATATTTATGTCTCGCTTAAACACGGAATAATTTGTTATTATTTATGGATATCATTTTAGTTCTCGGTTCATTTATTTATAAGACTTCCGCTATTGTGTATTTACTCTGATTATGATGGTGAGTGTATGAAGGTTCAGGTAACGCAGGGATAGCCTATTTGAGATCCTGGTTGAACCGTTGGTTATTTAGCGGTTCATCACACCATTCTGAAATGTGCGGAATTGGGGTGTGACAAAGGTTCTTGGTGGGTCGTCATGAGATATCACCCTCTGTGAGGGTTCCATACCTGGTACTCCACGTTGTCACCCTTTGGGTACAACAGAGTATGTTAGATGGGTTTACCTTCCCAGCTCGCCTGAATCGAGTCCTTTCCCACCATTAATGGTAGCAATGAGAGACGTCTCACTCGTTGGTCGACCGTTACCCATACTCTCTTCTTCTCTTCTTGTCCATTCTACTTCTTACCTAGGTCATAATTGATAGGGTAAGGAATTTACTTGTAATCCATTCTTGTCAGATCGCCGCTGGCTAGAGAGTGCATTGATCCCCGCTCGGTGCAGTACTCTCAACTACTCTCTCCCTTCTTCCTCCAAATCTCCCTCCTTGCAAGAACGCCTCAGAACTTGGGTGAGTGCATACTCTCCCAATGAGAAGAGTTAGGGACTTAATTGAACTGGGAGTCTCCCTCTTAGGTGAGACTCTTAGTAAGGAAGGGAGTCTAGGTGTACCTGACATGTAAAACCTGCACCTGGAAAACCTGGCTTAGCTTGGTTTTTCTATTTCGTGCTAGGGTTTTCCTACCGTAGGCTCCACCGACCAAAGAGCAACAAGGTTTGGTCGGGCTGGACTAGGTAAGAATAGGACAAGATAATAAGCTTGTCAGGAGTAGAGCCAACGGATTGGATCCGGTCGGATCTATCTGATCGGATGAATCATTGTCTTATGGGACCAGGCCCTACGACCGGACAAACCAATAAGAACCAAGTATGAATTGACACTTGTCCAATTCGTGGGACAAGGGTGGGGGGAATATTCCCAATACCCATGGACGAACTGTATGGGTCCCAGAAAGCAACCCTAGCCATTTGCTCTATGAACCGGGAGTAGATTCTTCTCCTTGACCCCTGGGGATCAACACTTGTCGGGCACACCTAAACTCCCTTCCTCACTAAGAGTCCAACCCAAGAGGGAGACTCCCAGTCCAATTAAGTCCCCAACTCTTCTCCTTGGGAGAATACGCATTTACCCAAATTCTAAGACGTTTTCACAAGGAGGGAGATTTGAAGGAAGAAGGGTGAGAGAGTAATGGAGAGTGCTGCACCGAGCAAGGATAGATACACGCTCCAGCCAGAGGCGATCCGACAGGAATGGACTACTGATAAATTCCTTACCCTATCAATTATGACCTAGGTAAGATGTAGAATGGAGGAGAAGAGAGGAAGAGAATGTGGATAACTATCGGCTGGTGAGTGAGACGTCTCCCGTTGCTACCATTAATGGTGGGGAAGGACTCGACTCAATCAAGCGGTGAAAGTAAACCCAGCTAGCATACTCCATCGTACCTAAAGGGCGACAACATGGAGTACCAGGAATGGAACCCTTGCCGAGGGTGATATCTCATGATGAGCCACTAAGAACCTTAGCTTAGGACGGTGCCATACCATTGAGACCTTGACTAAGGGATCTATCTGCCAATGGACTGCTACAATAAGAGTCCAGAAGCAGGTCCAGATGCAAAACCTGTGCAACCAGATAGACCAATATAATAAGACCAACCATCTGGGAAGGTCCGATGGCATTACTGTGCAATCGGAGTTGCGATCGGACACAACCAGGAGACCTCGGGTAAGGTCAGATGGCACTACTGTGCATCTAGAGTTGCGATCAGACACAACAAAAAAGAAACCCTGAATTGTCCAGAGGGAAAGTTGGTCAGAGCCTCCAACTAGAGACCCTCTATAAGGTCCTGAACATTACTAGCCCAAGGCATTAACCTGTTAACCTTATGTACCGTGACCAGGTGTTGCCTATGTAAACAAGGTTGAACTGCTTAGTTCGAGATTGTGTAATAACTACCGTACATGTGAGGGATAAAACCCTGCATTTAGTTGTGTTTCTAATAACATGCATGCCTGTATTGCATAACTCTATGAATAACATGCCATCTAATAATTGTGATAACTACTCATGCATGTGCATTCTGATATGATTATAATGATGGTATGATATGTGTATCCGTCTGTATGGGAAATTGGGAAGGGGTTGAGGACCATTGAACCAATTCGCCATACAGACACCGTTGTGCGACCAGTACCTTAGCCGATTGACAGCATCTAGGGGGGAGTAGATGGATGGATTGTGATATCTTCTAGGGTACAGTCATAGGCATTTGATTGACATCTAGGACTGGTTAGAAGCATAACCCCCAATGTTTGCCACCCTGGCCAATGGGGGGTTAGGTATGGCATGAGATGGGGAATGAGGGGGAGGTCTCGATGATGTTCGTCGAAGCGCCATCGGGTGAGACTCAACCCTATTACTATTCACATGGAAAAACCCTAAATTGGAATAAAAGGCTAACAATTAGTATCAAAGCCACCTACACAGACTTAGGATTGTAGGTAAATGATGGTTAAGACTGGAGGACATATTGAATTAAAGATTTTCTCACCAATTTTTTCCCATAAAGTTGTTAAAGGTTGGAACCCATAAAAAAAATTTTGGACTGAGAAAAGTGAAAATTAATTATGTCAGCTTGTAGTACTCTGAAAGACGAGTCCACCAACATAAAAATAATTATCGGAGGAGGCTGGACCCGCCCTTATGCATAGCCTAAAAGAAGGAGTGAGATCTATGCGCCAACAGTTATTTTATAAAATTTTTTTTATCGACTGGTGCTAATTCATCACCGGGTTGACCCGACAATGAATCAGAAACCCTATCGATCCTTGCTAGGTCAGCCTGGCCCTGGTCAACCTAGAACCGGGCAGCCCAGGCCCAGGTTTAGGGCCAATCTAGACCAGCCCATACTGGCCAGTCTTGAACCAACCAGATTGGCTAGTCCAGAACTAGCTAGACCGGCCTACTAGAACCAACCAGCCTAACCAGCCCGTGTACGTGGGCAAGTGGGTCGACCTAGGTACCCAGCTCAATTACCCAAATGGGTCATGTTACACCCGAAAACCCTGGCGTTTTGGTATGACCATGGTTTTCTCGCAGTGCAAGTACTACCACACCAGAATCCGTTCATAGTACTCACATATCACAACTCTTTCGTTAATCACAATATAGATTACAAGAAAACATTAGAGGCACAATCAGAATAATAACAGAAATCAATAACTAAAACCATAAACCAAGTTTAATTGTATTAGATAATTGTATTAAAAGTTTATCTACTTTCAAACTAAGACATGAATAAAATAATACTAAGTACTGAATACTTAATCAAAACCATTATGGGTCAAACAATGCCCGAAAACAAAGTAAATACCAAAACTAAATCTAAGTAAAGTCTTAATAATCTAGTCTCTTAGATAGAGACGTCTTTTCATCTTCAGAAACATTGTCCCTTAGCCGTAAAGACAATCATCGCATTCACACAAAGAATCATGCAAATCATCTTCAGATATTCCATCTTCAATAGCGTCATTTTTAATAAATTTATTACCTGCAAAACAATCTAAAAATTTTGTACATATAAGGGTGAGTAAAACCACACGCTGAGTGAGGAATTAGCACATAAGCACACAATGCATGAATAGTTTATTAAGGTTAATATGGTCTGTGAATTGGCATGTGCAAGTAGCATTGCTCCTAAATACTGATGACCAATACTCAGCATGGGTGAGGTGAATGAAACACACTTAGCCACGCCATATGTGAAACATGACCCAAAGAATGAAGATACAACCCAAGAACACACCGTCCTAGCATCATACCAACATTCCCCCATTATAGGCTTCCTCTTGGCATCATAGTAGTAAGCCTCATTTTACTTCTCTAGGTGCGCTCCCGGTCCATCGTATGAGAACTTAAACTAGACTCATCCCTAGTTCTCACCTGAGACATTAGAGGCTGGCTCCCAGTCCATGTCTAGAAAAGAAAACCTAAAAACCTAAAAACCTAGAAAAGAAAACCTAAAAACATGTAAAGGTAAGATACATACCTGTAGGGAAGGTGTAGGCATCAAAACAAGGAACCCAAATGACCAATGTAGCAGAGTTGGCACTGTAGCAACTCAGAGGAAGGAGACTAGTCAAAACGGAGAAGGAAGAATGGAAAATGAACTCAGAATCGGACCTTAAAAATCTGATTTTTGGTCCGGGGGTTGGAGAATTCGATTAGAACAATCGACCCCCATATCGACCCCCATCGACCCTCGGCTCTCGGGAACCTGATAGAGAACTAGGGGTCGCACCCTGGGTCGGACATACTTTGACCCCCCATCGACCCCCAACTCTCAGGAAAAATGGGTGATTGCCCAGGGTCGGATACTGAGGGTCGGATACCCATCAACCCCCACCATCGACCCTGCATAGAAAAGACAACATTTTTTTTCACAGAATGATCTGAAAATTTTGAAAATAACATCGGTTAGTGTATCTACATGAAGTATAAATGATTGCCTCACGTATTTTAATGATTTTCAGGCATCACCATTATCAAAGGAAATATATGGTTGGGCGTAGAGTAACCAGGCAGAGCCGAAACACAGTTCCACCACCACCACCCGTGGAGGAAGCCAGTTAAGAAAATATATATGCACAGGGTAATCCGTAGGTTGCACCACCAGTAAACCAGGGTCAGGAAAATCCTAAAAATTGCCACCTCCACCACTGGAGCTGGCAAATGTGGTTATGAACCTAGCGCAACAGCTGCAACAAATGCAACAAGCACAGGCTCAAATGCAAGCAGCAATGGAAATGATGTTTCAGACATCACATGCTACACCAATGCCGACTGGACAAACAAGTGCAGCACCGGTGGGTAACCACCCAGCACCTCAAACACCTCAACCACCAGCTGCACAGATTCCAGTACCAGGTCCTAAAGCAGTTCAGGTTAATTACTAGTATCCACAACCTATGTTTGGGGCATACCCTCAAAATCAAATGGACTACTCCCGACTGGTCAAGCGATTCTTAAAGATGAAGCCCAAGGAGTTTAACGGTAAACCATCCGATCCATTATGGCCCGCACATTGGATCGACAAGATGGAGAGGAATTTTCTGATGATGACTATTACAGAAGAAGAAAAGGTATTATGTGCCACCTTCATGCTAAAAGGTGATGCACATCATTGGTGGAAACCTACTAGGGCCTACCTATTAACCAAGTACGCCCTATTGACCTGGGCTATATATAAAGAAGCTTTCTTTGAGAAGTACTTTCCTCGAAGCTTCAAAGATTCTATGGAGAAGGAGTTCCTGAGTTTATATCAGGGACAAATGTCCGTGGATGCATATCAACAGCGTTATGAGGAACTATTTTTCTTTGCACCACTCAGCATGCAAGAAGAAGACACTAAGACCCGTAGGTTTGTCACGGGACTTAGAGGAAGCATCAGAGAGCATGTTCTAGGATTGGAGAAGAAAATATATAATGAAGCTGTGCAAATTGCTCGAGTTATAGAATCAAGCCAGAAGGAGAGTTATTTCATGCAAAACAGAGGTATAAAAAGACCAGCTGGAAATGCTTATAACGGAGGGAATAACAAGACATTCAACCCTTCCCTGCTCAAGGCTTTACTGCTGCACCCAAGACTACCCCAGTAGCTCAACAGCAGCCAAAGCCAAATACTGAAGGTCCAAAATGTTATAACTACAATCAAGCGAGGCATATGGCAAGGGAGTGTCCTATGCCCAGGAAGCAGCTACATCAAGGACGAGTTTATGCTGGTACATCTGAGGATGCTGCCGCATCACCTGATGTGGTCACACGTATGATTGAAACCTTTTAAGTTGTATTACATTGTGTGAGCATGTAGACTAAATTAAAATAAATCACAGGTATCGTACCTATAAATGACATACCTGCCAGAGTACTCTTTAACTCAGGAGCTACTCATTTTTTTATATCTGTGTCATTTGGAAAGAAGCTGAATTTACCCATCAAAACATTAGACTACAAACTACTTGTATGGTCACCGATGGGGTTAGAAGTGGAGTAAGAAAAAGGTTATGGGCCATGTCCAGTTCTCATTGGCGAGAAAACCTTAGATGCAACCTTGATCCAACTTGGGATGGCAGACTTTGACGTCATCTTGGGAATGGACTGGTTAGCTCGGCATTCTGTGAACCTATTATGCGCCGAAAAGAAGCTAGCATTTAAAAACAAAGAAGGAGCAGAATTCAGTTTTGCGAGAACCAAACTTCCCCGCAAACGCAAGCTCATACTCTCAGCACTAAAGGCTAAGAAGTGCCTTGAGAAAGGAGCAGTCGGGTATCTAGTGTTAGTGGTCGACCTCACCAAAGAAGCACCACGGATGAAAGATATTGATGTCGTGCGGGACTACCCCGACATATTTCCTGAGGAACTACCTGGATTACCACCCAACCGAGCCACAAAGTTTGTGATAGATCTTATACCTGGAGTCGCACCAGTATCAAAATCACCTTATCGAATGGCTCCTACTGAACTAAAGGAATTAAAAGTACAACTACAAGAACTACTGGACAAGTGTAAGACCCGCACTCCGTAAACCCGGTCTAAACCTTGGTTTTGTGTCATAGCAGGTCTTTCGATCATCACCGGACCAGACGGGACTAGCGGATGACAAACAGGTATGAAATCGGACCAAAGACGATCGAATCAGCATAATTTTATGTTGACCGGTCGATGGTACCGGTCTTGGTACCGGTCGACCGGTCAGGGCTGCGCAGCTAAGTGTGGAAATCCGAAAATTGACTTCTGAGGGTCCCACTTGCCTGATTTCGAATTCTAAGACTTTCTTAATCCTAGTAGGGTTACTAAACCCTAAATCTAGCCTATAAATACACCCTTAAGCCTCCTCAAATCCTTTTCATTGTCTCTCACAAACCCTAGAGAAGAGAAAGAGGTTGGAAAGGAGAAGGAGCTAGGAAGAAGAATAAGGTGCCGCCATTACCGTTCGACGAAGCTCACGCTACGCCAGTCAACGGTAAGTGTTTTAACTATTCTTCTTATCCTATGTTAGTTGTGTGGGTGGATCAATACCATGCAAGTAGGTATTAATCTAAAACTCTAAATTGGCCAATAAACCCTAAGTTGCCGTCAAACCCTAGATTCGAGTTTCGAGATGATATTCATCGAAACGAGACTTCAGTGAGTTGGGGATAACTCTAACTCCAAGTTTAGACTTAGAATGGATAGGAGAAACCTTGGAAATCCATGAAGGATGATCGACGGCAGTCGAAAAACCCATGTATGGTCTTCCGGAGACATACCGGTTGACTATACCGGTTGCACATAGTGCGACCGATATGTTGCCACCGGTATCCTTCGAGAGGCTGGTCTATGGGGACCGGCTGACCATACCGGTCGCCAGTCTTTCCCATAAAGCTGCGGCTGGTACATGCCACCGATCAGCTCTATGAGGGTATTTTGTAACCATGTTGGTTTCCGACCAACATGAAACCCTAAGCAACACATTCTAATGTAACCCAAATAATATTGTAGGACTTTGTGACTTATCGTTTGGATCTTGCGACATGGAGCAAGTTATCGAACGAGCGTCAGGTAAGGGAATCTGACCTAAACCTAATAATTAATGGACAGTAAATTATTGTTAATCACCTGAATATCTATGATGTGATGTTTGTGCATATTCACATGCCATCCTTTTACTTTCAGTTATTATTATTGTTCATGCATTGATAGGATGTGATTGTTAAGCATGTGATTGTTTTCGTTAGTGTGTGGAGTGGGGCATGGGCCTGAGATCGCTCCTCATACTAGCACCTTTTGTAGTATTTTGTCTTAACATGCTTGGTACGGATGGGGCATCAGGGGAAGGTCGTGGTACGGTGGTCTCCGATTTTGATGTTGGCCAGGCCATGGTTATGTGGCACTGTGGTCTCCGAGTCGACGCTGGCTTGTCCACGATGCTTTAGCTCTATCTCTATGTCGTAGGCAGTTATGTTGGGATAGGGTCTACCTGCGTATTGTTTCTATCCTAGTGGGTTAGTTGCGGATAGGGCATCAGGGGAGGTCTGGGAATGCCTTAGCTCTATCTCTATGCCGTAGACGTCTGTGCTGGGATAGAGCATACATTGATGACATATATGATTGGCTAGTTGCGAGCCCAGTTTGCGAGCCCTGGCCAGTAGGGGCTTAGGTACTGATATGGGTAGAGTATCAGGGGAGGTACGTGGGTATCTTAGCTCTATCTCTATTCCATGATGAGTGCATGTGGGCCGATGGAGGTGTGATCCATGAGGTGCCACACACTCGTGTATAGAGGTGCGGGGGCCACCAAACCTTTCTACAACACATTGCAAACTTAAAACCAGACCACAACATAAAATGATTGTTACTCATGCATAATATTGTGAAACTTTCTGATTGTCTTACTGAGCTGTGTTGTGAGCTCACCCTTTGTGTATACATTGTTTTTAGATGCTGATGCAGGTTATACGGTGGATGACTACATGAACGCTCCGGCGTATGGAGGTGTAGCTGCTCTGGATGTGCAAGCAGGAGAGGACGAGCATGACGCTTCATGCGACTGCCCTTTCTGCGTGTACCTTTGATCGAATTTTATTTATTTCTTTCAGTTATTTTCGGTTGGATTAAATGGATGTACGGATATTATTTTATGTGTTTGAATTTGGATAATTGGATATTTATTTAAATTATCAATAGATACTCAGTTCATTCTATTTAAAGTCTTCCGCTGTATATTTATATTCTGATTGTGGTTATGTGTAATGGTTTGTATGAGCGGACGCGGCCTATTCGAAATCCTGGTGTGAACCGTTGGTTCAATGGCGGTTCACTCACACCATTCTGGTTGGATCAGAATTGGGGTATGACAACAAGGGTTATATTCGACCCCGTATATCACCATGGGGAGCGCCAGTATTGTTCGTAAAGAAGAAGGACGGTAGCGTTTGATTATGTATCGACTATCGGGAGTTGAACAAACTGACAATCAAGAATTGATATCCACTACTTCGGATCGATGACTTGTTCGATCAGTTGCAAGGAGCAAAAGTATTTTCTAAGATCGATCTTCGGTCAAGCTACCATCAGTTGAAGATTAAAGATGGTGATATTCCTAAGACAGCTTTCAGGACCAGATATGGACATTATGAATTCTTGGTCATGTTTTTTGGATTAACAAACGCACCAGCAACTTTCATGGAACTTATGAACTGGGTTTTCCACGATATGTTGGATACGTCGATTATTGTATTTATTGATGATATATTGGTATATTCCAAGGACAAAGAAACCCATATTAAGAATCTAAACGCCACTCTACAGCGTTTAAAGAAAAAGAAGCTGTATGCCAAATTTACCAAGTGTGAGTTTTGGCTAAGTAAAGTCGCCTTCCTAGGCCATGTAGTATCCGCTGAAGGAATCAAAGTGGATCCCAGCAAGATCATGGCTATTGTAAAGTGGGAAACACCAAAGAGCGTTGCAGAAATTAGAAGTTTTTTGGGTCTAGCTGGTTAATATCGGCGATTTGTGGAAGACTATTCCCGAATTGTCGTACCGCTCACCAGTCTGACTAAGAAAGGTGAAAATTTTGTGTGGACGGATAAATGCGAGAAGAGCTTCCAAACTTTGAAGACTAGATTGATATCCGCTCCGATTTTGACTATTCCTGTTCCAGGACAGCCATTTGTCTTGTACACTGATGTGTCAGGACTGGGATTAGGATGTGTGCTTATGCAAGGAGAACAAGTAATTGCTTATGCCTCAAGACAGTTAAAGACACATGAGAAAAATTATCCCACTCATGATTTGGAGTTAGCGGCAGTAGTACATGCTGTCAAGAAATGGAGACATTACCTATACGGGGAGAAGTTTCAGATTAAATCGGACCACAAAAAGTTTTACTTTTCTATTTAATCAAAAGGAGTTGAATATGAGACAAAGAAGATGGTTGGAACTATTGAAATACTATGATTGTGATATCCAGTATCATCCGGGGAAAGCTAATGTAGTAGCAGATGCGTTGAGCAGAAAGGCAATGATAAAATCTCAACGAGAGGTTAGCACAACTGTAGCAATGTGTACTACCGGAACGATATTTAATAACGGCAATGAGCAGTATGTGATAGATACAACGGATGGATTAGCCAACCAAGGGTTCATTCATCGGTTTTCCAATATGTTCGCTGCATTGAAGAATATACTGGATATAATTGATGAAGTGAAGACAGCTATCAAATCAGACCCTTACCTGAGAACGGTACAAGAAGACATCGAAAAAGGTAGAACTAACCCTGAGTTCACCTTGGACGAAGAAAAGGTATTGAAGTACAAAGGAAGAATATGTGTACCCGAAACAGAAAGTGTGGACATTAGACACCGACTGATGAAAGAAGCCCATACCACCATCTATTCGATACACCAGGGAAGTACAAAAATGTATCATGATCTAAAGAAATTATATTGGTGGAGAGGAATGAAAGCAAACATAGCTAAGTTCGTCTCTCAGTGCCTAAATTGTCAGAAAGTAAAGGCTGAACGACAAAGACCCGCAGGATTGTTACAGCCGTTATCGAAACTAGCATGAAAATGAGACTGCATCACTATGGACTTTGTCACAGGGTTACCATTGACTCCTCGAGTAGTTGACGCAGTTTGGGTGATTGTAGACCGCCTGACTAAAATAGCTCGCTTTATATCGATACGACCTCAGTATATACTAGAGAGGCTAGCAAAGCTGTATGAGAATATTATTGTTCGATTACACGGTGTACCAGAGAGCATTGTGTCCGATAGAGATCCATGATTTACTTCCAAGTTTTGGGAAGGATTGCAAAAGGCTATGGGTACAACATTGAAGTTTAGTACTGCATTCCATCCACAGACAGATGGACAGTCAGAGCGTACAATTTAGATTCTAGAAGATATGCTACGAGCATGTGTAATTGATTTTAAAGGATCATGGGATGAAAAGTTACCACTGATCGAGTTCGCTTATAACAATAGCTATCAGGCTACTATACAGATGTCACCCTTTGGGTAACACTGTATGGCAGAAAGTGTCGAACTCCTTTATTTTGGAATGAAGTTGGGGAACGTAGTCTCGTTGGACCAGAATTTGTTGAGGAGACTTGTCGAGTGGTCGACATTATCAAGGAAAGAGTGAGAACAGCTCAGAATCGTCAGAAGCAATATGCAGATACTCGACGCAGAGATCTTGAGTTCGTCGTGGGTGATAAAGTATTCTTAAAAGTATCGCCTATGCGAGGATTAAAACGGTTCGGACAGAAAGGGAAACTAAGTCCAAGATATGTCGGGCCATATGAGATTCTAGCTAGGCATGGGAAAGTGACTTACCAGTTAGCACTACCACCATCTATGTCAAGTGTGCATGACGTATTTCATATTTCCTTATTGAAGAAGTATGTCAAAGATCCAACGCATGTTCTGACAGTAGATCTGCCTGATTTGATTGATGATTTGACATTTAAAGTAACACCAACTGAAATCACCAGCCGAAAAGTTCAATGATTACACAACCGAGATATCTATTATGTTAAGGTCACTTGGAGAAGTAGAGACATGGAAGAAATTACATGGGAAGAAGAGAATGCTATGCGAAAGCAATACCCTCATTTATTCGACTCAGAAGGTATGAACAATTTCGAGGATGAAATTTTTTTAAGTAGGGGGGAGTTGTAAGACCCGTATCAAACTAACCCGATCTTACCACCTTGAACCAGGTCTACCTATCATGGTCGAACCAAATAGATCACGTGCGTGACGGAGATCTCGATCCCAGATATTAAATTGATCCAAAAATACTCAAAATAAGGGGAGGGTCGCATACCCAGCAAGGGAGGGTCGGACCTCCCCAGTATAAAATTCAGACCCCCAGTTTTACATGGGGAGTCGGACATTTTAAGGACCAGGGGTCGATGTGAAATCCGACCCCCCTATCGACCCCCGATAGTCGGTAAAAACAGTTCGAACCAAAAATTAGGAAACCTTCCTAATTTCAATGGGATTCCTTCCTAATCTCAATGGGACTTATTTTAGGAGTTTCTACTCTATAAATAGGACGTCCCTATGCCTCTTTCACTCCTTTTACAACCCTAATTGGATTGAGAGAAAGAGAAGAGAAGGAAGAGAATGAAAAGATAAGGAAAGTGGAGAAGAAAACCAAGGAGAAGGGATTCAGAGGAAGAAGCATACTTCTCAGGTATGGATACTATCTCCATGAATTTCTTAAGACCTTAGAGTAGATAATGAAGAGGGGATTATCTAGGAGGAACCCAAATCATCCACCCATGGTTAGGTTTTCATGAAAAACCATGGGAGAAATCATGAAAGCCATATAGGTGAATAAACCACGGTTCTAGGCCATAGAACATGTCTCGAATGGACTATAGGAGGAAGCCATAGGACCCCAAACATGAAGAATGGACTGAAGGAAGAAAAATTGACAGAACCCACAGGGGGTCGCATGGGGGTCGATGGCCAATCGACCCTACCAGACCCTGAGCATCGACCCCCAGTGTTCGGGAAGTCCAGAATAGGGGTGGTCGCACCCAGGGTCGATCAAGACTTTGACCCTAGCATCGACCCCCAGTTAGCAGCATGCTTTTTAAAATTTGAATTAATTCTAATTAAATTTTATCGACTTGGTTAGGTTTTCTAGTGATATAATATCGATATATAGTTGATTCTTAAAGCTTGAAAGAGGACTTACGATCAAGTAAAGGTGAGGGAACAAGACTAAACTAATTGGTTAATAATAAACTATTTTTATTTCTTGACTCCAATGCTATGCTTGATTCTATGCAAATATGCTTGTAATGTGCATTCAACATGTCATCCAATATTTCTATTTATTGTTCAGGCATATTTACTTTATTGTTTATAACATGATGATGATGATGATTATAGGAATAGGCATGTGAATGTATGTGTGTGGTTGGTGTACTTGATGCGAGCGAGTATCAAGGGGGGTGTCATAGGCCGGGCCTCAGCACTCTAGCTCTATCTCTAACTCAAGTCTTGTGCATTAGCATCGTCGTATCGTCATTACTTTACCAGAACTATTATGTAGTAGAGTATCAGGGGAGGTGGTTTCGATCCTTGTAGTCTCTGACTCTACCGGGGGGCCTTGGCTCTATCTCTATGGGCGTTCTGAGGGATGCTGGGGTGAGGCCTTGGATACACTGTTTGGCATTAGGATTGGTTAGTTGCGAGCCCAATTTGCAAGTCCTCGCCAGCAGGGGCTTACGTGTTGGTATGGCACTGTACAACAATAAACGTTAACCTTTATTGTACAATGTTCATGGTAGGGTGGATGGGGATGACAATAAACGTTAACCTTTGGGCGGACTTCCACACCCTGTGTATAGAGGAGGGGTCAATAAACGTTAACCTTTGACCACCGAACCTTTCTATTGCGCATTGCAAACTTTAAACTAGACCAAAGATATGAATTGAATGCATGCATATGTATTATTGCATTGTTTTGTTTTCTCACGGAGCCATGATGTGTGCTCATCCTCTCGACGTCGAATATTTTTAGTTGATGATGCAGGTACTACCGTTGAAGATTATGTCAACGCTCTAGTGTACAGGCACATGGCGGCGATGGAAGTTGAAGACGAAGTGGATACGCATGACTCCTCTTGCGAGTGCAACTCATGCGTATTCGATTTGATTTTACTTTAATTATTTGGATTTAGTAAAGACATGTAATTGATATTTATTTATGTCTTAGTTGATACAGAATAATTTGCTACTTAAATATGATTATCAAATCTAGATTTCTTAGTTCATTTTACTATAAGACTTCTGCTATTGTATATTTTACTCTGATTATGAATGTGGATGTATGAGGTTTAGATAAAATGGATATAGCCTACTCGAGATCCTGGTTGAACCGTTGGTTTGCTAGCGGTTCATCACACCATTCTGAATAGTACGGAATTGGGGTGTGACAGTATGTGTCTTATCATCTCTTTTCATTACCCATTGTATTCTAGTAATCTGTGTGGTGTGTTCGTTAGGGTTCATGGGAAAAACCCAAAGGAGATCTAAAAAAAATCTTATATCTTCGAATAAAATTTCAGGAACTCAAATCTGTCGAAGAAATTTCAAGAATTAAAACTAAAATTTTAAATCAGATATCAGATCCATGAGAAGAAATTGACAGCTCACCGAAGGTTCATGAATCGAAGAACAACTCTAAAATCAAAATTTAAAACTATATTTCTGAAAAAAAAAAAAACTTAACTCAAACTTACCTGGACTCGAAGTTAGCCGCACATTTCACCACAGATTGAAACACTTCGCTGCCGAATGTCAGATCTACCGCCGTCTAGAGAGTTTTCACCGGCGTCACTCTCTTCTTCTTCTTCTTCTTCTTATCCTTCCTTCTTCTCCTTTACCTCTTTGAAACCCTAGCTTTCATTTTATCTCTCTCTCTCTCTCTCACTCTCTCTCCCTCTCACTCTCCAGCCTTCAAACTCAAAACTTTCTGTTCGTCTCTCCTTGAACAAATGGAATCCAAAATGAAGAAAGTGACTTTACATTCCCCTTTTAGGGGGTGTTTGATAACACTCCAGAAGTTGGATTCTGACTTCTAGAGCATAAATGGAGTAGAAGTCTTTTTGGTAACCTAGTTTGGACTTCTGGAGAATCCATTGCTGAATAGGCTCCAAATGGTCTCCAGAATCCATTTTTTTGGAGCATCAAAAAGATGCTTTTCAACTTGGGAGTTGAAAATTGGAGTTAAAGTAATTGGAGTTACTCCATTTTAATTCCCTCAACCATCAAAAAATCCCGATAAGTTGTCAAAGACCGAAGCTTTAGTTGTTCTTCATCATCGACATCCGAGTTCTTCCTTCCTGCTTCTCTACTACTGATTGTTGATCAACGGCATTTTACATCTCTGCTTGAGTTTCACTTCTCATTTAAGCTTCCTCCCTGCTTCTCTGCTACTGACTATCGATCGACGACATTTTGCATCTCAGCTTCAGTTTCCCTTCTCATCAGAGCTTCACCCCTACTTCTCTGCTAGTGACTGACAATCAACGACATTCTACATCTTAGCTTCAGTTTCCCTTCTCACCTGAGCTTCACTAAGAGGGAGAAAACATAGACGACCTGCGACTCTGGAGACCAGGACCAGTTTATCCATTTTCGGGTGAGATTCTCAAAGCCCTCACTCATAAACCCTCTTCCCAACTGGTGGTTTCAGATCTGTTACCAAAATGAGCAAAGGGGTTGGAGGTTTCGCCAAATCAAAAAACCCTAATTTTTTTCCTTCTTTAGCTACTTTGAACAGTATGTTATGAAAGAGATCTGACTATGGTTTTTTGAAGAAGGAACCCTTTTTACTTTGAAATAATCGATTTGAGGAAGAAACCCTTTCTACTCTGAAGCCTTTCTTTTTTTTTTTGGGGTAAATTAAAAAACAATGTGAGATCTCTTTCATAACTGATTTAGGGTTTTTTTCTCTTAAATTGCAAGTGGGGGATGCATATTTGATTGGTTAGGCTTGACTAAATCTGATGGGTTATATTGGACAAGTGCTAAATTTTTTTGTGTTTATTATTGTAATGGGCTATATCTATATGCCCAAGCATGAGGGGTATGACTACAAAATTAGGTGTTAGTTTACTTTCTATTTGGGGTTTCTAGGAGATTGGATCAATATTTAGCCCAATTATTTTCAAGAATTGTTATTGCTTGGGAATGGGGATTTGCTAAGTTAGGAAAATTGCTATTTTTTTTTGAATTTGGTTGAAGCTATATGTCCTGATTGTAATACTTTGAAAATGTTTTATCTAATTTGATTCTAATATTAGATGAGCCCTGCCTTTATTGTTCCATGTGAACAAAGGGCCTTGAAATTTAATATCAAGCAGATAACATGAAACATGGCTGGTGTGGAGAAGTAATCTGTAAACCAATTGCAACTTCATAGGCTGCAGCATAAGGAGATTTTTCTAATTTTTTTGTGAATCAAAGTGGGTGTTTGACTCTTCCCAAATAACACTTTGCTACACTTCAATGTATTTTAGTCATTGAAAAAGAATTAGAGAATTTTATGGCCATCATAAAATAAGATCCAAGCATTAGCACTAACAAAATTTCAGATCATTAACAACTCTGATAGTGGTAAATGATCTTGGCAAGTTTTCAACTTTTCTTGTGAAAGACAATCATTAAAGTGGAACCAGATTTTTTTTTTCCCCAGTGACCAACTTGTCTCTTCTTTCTAGCTACAATTATGACTGTTGATATCTATATTCATCAAATTTTTGTCAGTGTTCTGAGAATTGGAACATGAGTGGAACCTGGTGGTCCAGTCAAGATACAAGTAGATTGATCACCCCCCCCCCACCCAAATTAGTAGCCTTATCTTCCCAAAAGTTTTTTCTTTTCCTCTTTTTTTCTTCTTTTTTTTTTTTTTAAATGTTTTGCTGAACTAATCCCCCATGACCTATCTCTAGATGACTTCTCTAAAAGCACATGTATTTGCCCTTGCTTTTTGGTAGATTCCTAATTCGAAGAGTTAGACTAGCATGTAAAATAGCTTTACACTCTTAAGATACCTCAAATCAATTTATAGACAATGTTATAGAGATGCCACCAATCACCTATCATTCGAGTAAAGGCCCGGACAATAGGGAATCGTGAAAATCAGAAATAAACATCCAATCCATCTTTTAAATTCCATAAATTTGGAAATCAGCTTTGGACTCACAGAATCACAGAGACAAAAATAGTAATATAAATTCCATAAATTTTGGCAGTTATCTTACGATGGGATGTTAAAACATGATCTTCTGTAACTCGTTCAGATGACATGCAAAAATTGTCCGTCATTTTTTAATTCAAATTAAAGTCTTTGAACTGATTTGAGTAATTTTCAGTAACCTAGATTTCTCATGCCAATCAAAGTAGGAAATGAGAACCCCCAAACAAATCCAATCACCATTCCTTTTTGAACTGATTTGAGTAATCTGATCCTATTCTGCCTTCTTTCTTTCACCTGATCTCCATAAGTGCAAGTGACAAAGAAACTTGGCTAGTGTGGAGAAGTAATCTGGAAATCAATGAATCTATGACATAGAGTATATTAACTTGAATATGATCTTGCAAAAGGAGGGTCAGTCCAACCAAAAGACCCCTACGATCCAATGTGAAATGACTTTTCACCTTACTTTCCAGGATTAACTTCTTGATTTTCTCAGTAAAACTCTTTGTTTCAATTAAGAAGATACTTAGATTATCAGTTTTAAGGAGATTGAAGAGTGCACGACTTCTCCCAGACACCACAGAACCATATGATAAAAAAAAGAAGACTAGATTTAGCTTTCTCTTCCTTAAGACTAGAAGTTGAGGTTCGAACTCTCTTTGCATGGAAAGTTTGGTAGCAGGTGGATAATGAGAGCTGGGCTACTTTGTGTTGCCACGGGTTGGTGCTGAATCAAGGCTTGATTCTGATGTAAATGTTCTTGGTAAAAGTGGGCTTGTGATATTGGATATGTTTGGGTTAGAGGTGAGTTACGGCAATATGGTTGATTCAGATTTAAGGTTTAAATGGTCCTGGGTGGGTTGGCTTGGGCTAACCGTGGGGTTGGGTGGTGGGTGTAGTTTGGGTTAGAGATGGAAATTTCAAAAATTTCTAGAATATTACATTATCCTTCCTATATTGCATATTTATGCCCATGTTTTTATATATATTTTCACAATGGGGTGCTGTTATCTACTGCAATGAATCAGGATTCTGTTTAGACAATGGGGTCCTGTTATCCACATGACAGGATGATGTAGAAATTCTGACCGTTGAATAGAAAATGTAATATTTGGATTAGCCACGTATCAAATTCTAAACTCAAATTCAATAGAATTCCATTCCATGTATAACCATGCACTTATGTATTAAATCTGTCCATATATTGGTAAATCACTTGTGTACCATATCTGAACTTATTAATTAGCTACATATTTCCAACTAAAATGTAACTTCTCTCTATAAGTAGAAAGCAAGCAAGTTTCTCAATTGGGTCTAGCTATTTGAATGTAACACGGGTTGTTACAACATGCATGCAGTCGTTTACACATGTGGTTCGTTAGTTTAATGTTCATCTTTGTTGTTTAAGTTTTAAAGGCTCACCGTGAAGTGTCATTCACCACTTATTTTTTTTATAGTAAGTTGTTAGTTTGTAAAATGGCAAGTTCTTCAATAACAAGGGACACATATGTTGATATACTAGTGGAGGAGGTCATAAAGGGAAACAAAACAACTTACATGTTTAATAAAGATGGGTGGAGTAACATAAAGAACAAAATGAAAGAAGCATTGGGTAGACCATTGACATTGAAGCAGTTGAGGAACAAATTGAACAAGTTGAGGTCTGAGTATGGTAGTGTTGACAAACTGGTTAATACTGCTGGGTTTGGATGGAATGACACAATCAAATATGTGGAAACACATGACCCAGCTATATGTGTCACACCCCAATTCTGCACTATTCAGAACGGTGTGATGAACCACTAATAAGCCAACGGTTCAATCAGGATCTCAAATAGGCTATGTCCGTTTACTTAAACCACATACTTCCACAACCATAATCAGAATAAATACACAATAGCGGAAGTCTTAATATTAAATGAACTGAGAATCTAAATGTGATAATCATAAATAAAATATCCAATTATGTTGTATTGACCGAGACATAAGTAAATAAAATATCAAATTACATTTCCTTAATGGTCCAAATAAAAATCTAATCGAAAATGCATGAGTTGCACTCGCATGATGAGTCATGCGTCTCCACTATATCTTCGGCATCCATCGCAGCAACGTACCCGTATGCAGGAGCATTCATATAATCTTCCACAATTTTACTTGCATCATCAACTAAAAATATTCAAATTCGAAAAGGGTGAGCACACATCACGGCTCAGTCAGCAAACAAAACAATGCAACAAACATATGCATGCATTTAATTCATATCTGTGGTCTGGTATATAATTTGTAATGTGATATAGAAAGGTTTAGAGGCCACCGCACCTCTATACAAGAGTGTGTGGGACCGCTTAACGGATCAAACACCATTGCCGCCCCTACATGCACCCACCATGGAATAGAGATAGAGCTAAAGTGCTTAGGACCGCGCCGCATCATACTTCCCCTGATGCTCTACCCATACCACACGTAAGCCCCTATTGGCGAGGGCTTGCAAACTGGACTTGCAACTAACCAATCCTAATGTCAAATGGTGTATCCAAGGCCTCACCCCAGCATCCCTCAATACGTCCATAAAGATAGAGCTAAGGCCCCCCAGCAGAGTCAGAGACTACACGGTCCGAGACCACCTCCCCTGATGCCCTACGACGTAATAGTCTGCTAAGGTAATGGCGATACGACGATGCTAGTGGATAAGACTTGAGTAGAGATAGGGCTAAAGTGCTTAAGACCGCACCGCATCACACTTCCCCTAATGCCCCACTCGCATCAAGCACACTAACCACACACAAACATTCACATGCATATTCCTAGCATCATCATCAATATCATATTGTAAATAAACAAAATTAAATATGCATGAACAGTAATAACGGGAATAGTAGATGACATGTGATATGCACATTACAATCATACGATCATAGAATCATACATGGAATTAGACTCAATAAACAAAAATGGTTTATTATTAGCCATTAGTTTAGGTCTTGTTCCCTCACCTTTGCTTGAGTGTAGATCATCTTTCAAGCTTTAAGAATCACCTTTATATCAATAGGAAAACCTAACAACTCGATAGATTTTAATTAGAATTCATTCCAATAGTTTTAAGCTTGCTGTAAAGCTAGGGTCGCAGGATGGGTCGCAGGATGGGTCGCAGGTATCTGAGACCCCAGGGTATAGGGTCGATCATAGGGTCAGTTATCCATCGACCCTAAGTGCGACCATAGCTTCCCTGGACTTCCCGAGAGCTTGGGGTCGATCCTGTGGTCTGATAGGGTCGGTTATCAGTTGACCCTAAGTGCGACCATATGTAGTTTGAGTCGACTTTTCATCCTATAGTCCACTCTTTCATGTTTGGATACTTTGGCTTACTTTCATGGTCCATTTTATGATTGTTCTATGGCTCAAAACTCCAAGTTACTTCTTTTACTTTGTTTACAATGATTCCCTCCATGGGTTCCATTGGAATTTTCCCATGGATGGATGATTTGGGTTTCTCCTAGATCCTACCCTCTTTATATACTGTTCTAGGGTCTTACACAATTCATGGAGAATTTTTTCATACCTTAAACTTGCTGAATTCAGAGATTCCTCTGAAACTCTTTTCCTTAGCCTTCTTCTCCAACTTTCCTTCTCTTCCTTCTCTTCTCTTTCTCTCACTTTCAATTAGAGTTTCAAAAGGAGTGAAAGAGCCTAAGGGACATCCTATTTATAGAGGAAAACCCCCCAAAATCCGTCCCAACGAGTTTAGGAAATGTTCCATTTGAATTAGAAAAGTTTCCTAATTTCCGATTTCTGTCAGTTTGCCTAGGGTTGATGCTAGAGTCGCAGAATCCGTCAACCCTAGGGTCTCAAGTCATCCGACCCTAGGACTCAAAAGTCATGGGTTGGACCCTGCTGAGGTGGGGTCGACCCTACCTGTTTCGTACCTGGTTTTGTGATTTCCTTCACGCACTTGGTCCATGTGGCTCGACCATGATAGGTAGACCTGGTACAAGATGGTAAGACCGGTTAGTTTGGTACGGGTCTTACAACTCCCCCTGCTTATAAAAATTTTGTCTTCGAAATTTGTACATACCTTCCGAGTCAAAAAGATGAGGATATTGCTTTCGCATATCATTCTTTTCTTCCCATGTGATTTCTTTTATATTTCAGCTTCTCCAAGTGACTTTAACATAATAGATGTCACGGTTGCGTAGTCGTTGAACCTTTCGGCTGGTGATTTCAGTTGGTGCTACTTCAAATATCAAATCATCAGTCAAATCAGGTGGATCTACTGTCAAAACGTGCGTTGGATCTCTGACATACTTCTTTAATAAGGAGATATGAAATACATCATGCACACTTGACATAAATGGTGGTAGTGCTAACTGGTAAGCCACTTTTCCACGTTTAGCAAGAATCTCATATGGTTCGACATATCTCAGACTTAGTTTCCCTTTCTGTCTGAACCATTTCAAACCTCGCATAGGCGATACTTTAAGGAATACCTTATCACCTACGATAAATTCAAGGTCTCGGCAGTGAGTATCTGTATACTGTTTCTGACGATTCTGAGCCGTTCTTACTCTTTCCTTGATAATGTCGACTACTCGACATGTCTCTTCAATAAATTCCGGCCCAACAATGCTACGTTCTCCAACTTCATTCCAAAACAAAGGAGTTCGACACTTCCTGCCATACAGTGCTTCATAGGGTGACATCTGTATAGTAGCCTGATAGCTGTTGTTATAAGCGAACTCGATCAGTGGTAATTTTTCATCCCAAGATCCTTTAAAATCAATTATACAGGCTCGAAGCATGTCTTCTAAAATTTGAGTGGTACACTCCGACTGTCCGTCTGTCTGAGGATGGAATGCAATACTGAACTTCAATGTTGTACCCATAGCCTTTTGCAATCCTTCCCAAAACTTTGAAGTAAATCGCGGATCTCTGTCGGACACAATGCTTTCGGGTACACGGTGTAATCTGACAATATTGTCCACAAACAACTTAGGTAACCTTTCCAGTGTATACTGAGGTCGTATAGCTATAAATCAAGCCATTTTAATCAGGCGGTCTACAATCACCCAAACCGCGTCAACTACTTGGGAAGTCAATGGTAACCCAGTGACGAAGTCCATAGTGATGCAGTCCCATTTCCATGTTGGTTTCGGTAATGGTTGTAACAGTCCTGCAGGTCTTTGTCATTCAGCCTTCACCCTCTGATAGTTTAGGCATTGAGACACGAACTTAGCTACATCTGCTTTCATTCCTCTCCACCAGTATAGTTTCTTTAGATCATGATACATTTTTGTACTTCCAGGATGTATCAAATAGACGGTGGTATGAGCTTCCTTCATTAGGCGGTGTCTAATGTCCAAATTTTCTGTTTCAGGAACACATATTCTTTTTTGTTCTTCAGTACCTTTTTATCGTCTAAGGCGAACTTAGGGGTAGTCCTACCTTTTTTGATGTCTTCTTGTATCGTTCTTAGATAAGGGTTTGATCTAATAGCTGTTTTCACTTCATCAAGTATATCAGGTACAATCTTCAATGTGGTGAACATATTTGAAAACCATTGGATAAACCTTGGTTGGTTGATTCACCCGGTGCATCTATCACGAACTACTCATTACCGTAGTTAAACACTTTTTCGGTAGTACACATTGCGGCAGTTGTGTTAACCTCTCCTTGAGATTTTATCGTTGCTTTTCTACTCAGCGAGTCAGCAACCACATTAGCTTTCCCTGGATGGTACTGGATATCACAATCATAGTCTTTTAACAGTTCCAGCCACCTTCTATGTCTCATATTCAGCTCCTTCTGATTAAAGAGGTAAGTGAGACTCTTATGATCTGATTTAATCTGAAACTTCTCTCCGTACAAATAATGTCTCCATATCTTGACAACATGTACCACTGCCGCTAATTCTAAGTCATGATTGGTATAGTTCTTCTCATGTGCCTTCAGTTGTCTTGAGGCATAAGCAATTACTTGTTCCCCTTGCATAAGTACACATCCTAAACCCAATCTTGACGCATCAGTGCACAAAATAAATGGCTGTCCTGGTATAGGAATAGTCAAAACCAGAGCTGATATCAATCTAGTCTTCAATGTTTGAAAACTCTGCTCACATTTATCAGTCCAAACAAACTTTTCACCCTTCTTAGTCAAACTGGTGAGATGTACGACAATTCGGGAATAGTCTTCCACAAATCGTCAATAATACCCAGCTAGACCTAAGAAACTTCTAATTTCTGCAACACTCTTCGGTGCTTCCCACTTCACAATAGCTTCAATCTTGCTAGGATCCACTTTAATTCCTTCAGCGGATACAACATGGCCTAGAAATGCAACCTCATTTATCCAAAACTCACACTTTGTAAATTTGGCATAAAGCTTCTCTTTCCGTAATCGCTGCAAAGCGGTGTTTAGATTCATAATATGAGTTTCCTTGTCCTTGGAGTAAACCAATATATCGTCGATGAATACAATGACCGACGTGTCCAACATATCATGGAATACCCGATTCATAAGTTCCATAAATGTTATTGGTGCATTCGTCAATTCCAAAGACATGACCAAAAATTCATAATGTCCATATCTGGTCCTGAATGCTGTCTTGAGAATATCACCCTCCTTAATCTTCAACTAATGGAATCCGGACCTAAGATCGATCTTGGAGAACACCTTGGCACCTTGCAACTGATCGAACATGTCATTGATCCGAGGTAATGGGTACCGATTCTTGATTGTCAGCTTATTCAGTTCCCGATAGTCTATACACAGTCGAACACTACCGTCCTTCTTCTTTACGAATAATACTGGCGCTCCCCATGGTGATATGCTAGGTCTAATGTAACCCTTGTCCAGTAGTTCTTGTAGCTGTACTTTTAATTCCTTTAGTTCAGTAGGAGCCATTCGATAAGGTGCTTTGGACGCTGGTGCGGCTCCGGGTATCAAATCTATAACAAACTATATAGCTCGATCAGGTGGTAGTCCTGGTAGTTCTTCAGGAAATACATCTAAAAAGTCACGCACGATATCGATATCCTCCATTCGTGGTGCTTCCTTGGTGAGGTCGACCACTGAAACTAGATACCCAACTCCTCCTTTCTCGAGGCATTTCCTAGCCTTTAATGCAGAGAGGATGAGCTTTCGTTTACGGGGTAGTTTGGTTCCCGCAAAATTGAACTCTGCTCCTTCCTTGTCTTTAAATGTCAGCTTCTTTTCGGCACATAATAGGTTTGCAGAATGCCGAGCTAACCAGTCCATTACCAAGATGACGTCAAAGTCTGCCATTTCAAGTTGAATCAGGGTTGCATCTAAAATTTTCTCGTCAATAAGGACTGGACATGGTCCATAACCTGTTTCTAATTCCACTTCTAATCCCATCGGCGACCGTACAAGCAGTTTATAGTCTAGATATTTGAGGGGTAGGTTCAGCTTCTTTCCAAATGACGCAGATATAAAAAATGAGTAGTTCCTGAATCAAAGAGTACTCTGGCAGGGATGCCATTATAGGTACTATACCTGTGATTTGTTTTAATTTAGTCTATATGTTCACACAATGTAACACAAAATGAAAGGTTCAGGTCATACCTGTAACCACATCAGGCGATGCGGCAGCATCCTCAGAGGTAACAACGTAAACTCTTCCTTGTTGTGTTTACTTTCTGGGCTTGGGACACTCCTTTGAATAATGTCCCATTTGATTGCAATTAAAGCATTTTACTCCTTCATTATTTGACTTTTGTTGTTGTAGCTGCTGGAGTAGTTTTGGCTTCAACATTAAAACCTTGAGTACAGAAGGGTTTGAATGTCCTTGTGTTCCCTCCGTTATATGAATTTCCAATTAGCCTCTTAATACCCCTATTTTGAGCATAATAGCTCTCTTTCTGGCTCGACTCTATCACCCGAGAAAGTTGTATAGCTTCGTTGTAGACTTTCTTCTTAAGTCCTGGTACATGTTCACGAATACTTCCCCTAAGTCCCATGACGAACCTTCGGGTCTTCGTATCTTCCGCTTGCATACTGTCTGGTGCAAAAAAGAACAGCTCCTCATAACGTTGTTGATATGCATCAACAGTCATCTGTACCTGATACAAACTCAGGAACTCTTTCTCCATAGAATCTCTGAAACTCCTAAGAAAATGCTTCTCAAAGAATGCCTCTTTATATATACCCCAGGTCAGTTGGGTGTGCTTTGTCAATAGATACGTCCGTGTGGACTTCCCCCAGTGGTGTGCATCGCCTTTCAGCATGAACGTTGCACACAATAGTTTCTCCTCTTCGTTTACCGTCATCATCGTAAAATTCCTCTCCATCTCATCAATCCAGTGTGCTGGCCACAATGGATCAGCTGGCTTACCATTATACTCTTTGGGCTTCATCTTCAGAAAATGCTCAACTAGTCTGGAGTGGTCTAGTTGATGAGGAACATAAGCCCCATACATAGGTGGTTGGTATTGATAACCACTTGGAGCTACTTCAGGGTTTTGCACTTGAGCCTGCATGATGGGAGTTTGAGGTGCATGGGGTACTGTGTTACTTCCCCCTGGTACTGTGCTTGCCTGTCTTGCTAGCATCGGTGTCGTCTGTGCAGTTGGAAAAGCCATGCCTATGGCAGCTTGCATAGTAGCTTGTACCTGTTGTATTTGCTGCAGCTGTTGTGCCAAATTCATTACGGTTGTAGCCAGGTCTGTAGGTGGAGCTGGCAGATTTGTAGGATTTGTCTGCCCATTAACTACGGACGGTGCTGTGTTCAGATTCTCCTATGTTTCAGGATGTATATGGTTGTCTTCCTCCACAGGTGGTGGTGGTGGAATAGAGTTTCGCCTTTATCTGGTTACTCTTCGCCCAACATTTTTTTACCCAACCATTTTTCCATTTTGAAGATAGTAGTGCATGTAAGTAACCATAGCACATGTGAGGCAATCAATATAATTGTTGTAAGACCCGTGTCAATCTAACCCGGTCTTACCACCTTGAACTAGGTTTACCCGTCATGGTCGAGTCAAATGGACCAAGGGCGTGAAGGAGATCGAGATCCTAGGTATCAAATCGACCCAAAAACACTTAAAATAGGGGAAGGGTCGCATACCCAGCTAAGTAGGGTCGGACCTCCCAAAACAGAAAGTCAGACCCTCAGTTTTGAAGGGAGGGTCGGACAGCTTAGAACCCAAGGGCCGACGGGATCATCGACCCTCCCATCGACCCTCGGTTACCGTAGGAAATAGAATTAGGAAATTTCTTAATTTTCGATTGGAATTCTTTCCTAATCTCAAAGGGACTTATTTTAGGATGTTCTTACTCTATTTAAAGGACGTCCCTAAGCCACTTTCACTCCTTTCACAACCTTAATTGAATTGAGAGAAAGAGAAGAGAAGGAAAAGAAGAAGAAGAGAAGCAAGGAAGAGAATTAAGCCAAAAGAGAAGAGTTGCAGAGAAGGATTATTCTTCTCAGGTATGGATACTAATTCCATGAGTTTCTACAGACCTTAGGTTAGCTATTGATGAGAGTGTGATCTCGGAGAAACCCAAACCATCAACCCATGGTTAGGTTTTCATGGAGAACCATAGGAGAATGCATGAAAGCTATCTAGGTGGGTTATACATGGTTTCAGACCATGGAATGAATGTAGAATGGAAAGTAGGAGCAAGACATAGGATCCCAAGCACGAAGAATGGACTAAAAGAGGGAATTGGACCAAAGTGCATCGAGGGTCGCACCGAGGGTCGATGACCATCCGACCCTAGGTGATTCTGACCATCGACCCTCAGTGTTCGGGAAGTTCAGATTAGGGGGAGGGTCGCACCCAGGGTCGATCATGACTCCGACCCTACCTCCGACCCTCAGTTAACAGAATGGTTTTTAAATTCAAAATTAATTCTAATTAAATTCTATCGAATTTGTTAGGTCTTATAGCAATATAATAACATTGTAAAGGTGATTCTAAAGCTTGGAAAAGTATCTTTTAGCAAGCTAAGGTGAGGAACCAGAACTCCAAACTAATTGGTTAATAACAAAACTGTTTTCTATTTTCTTGAGTCCTATGCCATGCTTGATTCTATGTGAATATGTTTGTAATGTGCATACAGCATGCCATCCAATATTTCTATTACTTGTTCATGCATATTTACTTTATTGTTTATAACATGATGATGATGATGATGATAGGAATAGGCATGTGCTTGTATGTGTGTGGTTGATGTACTTGATGCAAGCGAGTATGAGGGGGGTGTGATGAGAACGTCAATAAACGTTAACCTTTGGCGGGTCTCAGCAGTTTAGCTCTATCTCTAACTCAAGTCTTGTGCATTGGCATCGTCATATCGCCATTACCTTAGCAGAACTATTATGTCGTAGAGTATCAGGGGAGGTGGTCTCAGTCCTTGTAGTCTCTGACTCTATCGGGGGGCCTTAGCTCTATCTCTATGGACATTCTAAGGGATGCTGGGGTGAGGCCTTGGATACACTTTTGGCATTAGGATTGGTTAGTTGCGAGCCCAGTTTGCAGCCCTCGCCAATAGGGGCTTACGTATTGGTATGACAATATATAGCAATAAACGTTAACCTTTGTTATATACTGTTTATGGTTGGGTGCATGTGAATTGACGATAAACGTGATCTTCGGGTGACGTCACACACTTGTGTATAGAGGCGGGGTCAATAAACACGACCTTTGACTACCTAAACCTTTCTATTGCATACTACAAACTTTAAACCGGACCAAAGATATAAATTGATTGCATGCATATGTATTGTTGCATTGTTTTGGCTACTTACTGAGCCATGATGTGTGCTCACCCCTCGACATCGAATATTTTTAGTTGATGATGCAGGTTATACCGTTGAAGATTATATGAATGCGTCTGTGTACGGGAACGTGGTAGCAATGGATGCTGGAGCTGAAGTGGATACACACGACTCCTCTTGCGAATGAAACTCGTGTGTATTTGATTAGATATTTTATAGGTTTCTTTATTTGGATTTATTAAGACATGTATTTGGTATTTAAATATTTATGTCTCAGTTGAAACAGAATAAATTGTTATTTAAATTTTAATATCACATAGATTCTCAGTTCTTCTTATTATAAGACTTCCGCTATTGTGTATTTACTCTGATTATGATTACGGATGTGTGTAAGTTTAAATAACGCGGGGATAGCCTATTTGAGATCCTGGTTGAACCGTTGGTTTATTAGCGGTTCATCACACCATTCTGGTTAGTCCAAAATTAGGGTGTGACAACATGGTATCAGAGCTCTCGTAGGCCTTACCCATTAAACCTGAATACTACCACTGGAGTCCATGAACTGAGTTAGGGTAAATTAAAAGCTTTAATACGAACAAACCATAAGCACCTATGTTGGTTGAGACAGAAATTAAACAAGACGATAATATACATATAAAAGGTAGAACCATATATATACACTCAAACAGAAAGGGAAGACCAAAATTTATCCGGATAAACAAATAATATAGGGTATTATCTATAAGTGGGGTAGTTATCCAAGTATACAAGGATATAGTACAGTGGCAAGAAGGAAGCATCTGTACAGCAGAAAATTAGAATACCGAGTTGGTACTCACAAGATGTGAAATTCGATGTAAGACAGAGGAAGAAGGAAAATGGCTAGTAATGCCAAAACCCCTGTAGAGATAAAGGAAAAGATCTCGGGCTAAATCCAAACAGAGATAAGAGGATAATGGCCATGTAAGTAGATATGATTATATAGGATGCGGTTCATTATTGATTTGCTCTTATGATTATAGAGGATGCACATACCAGATTTTAATTCTCGTACCTTGACTGGATACCTTCTTGATTTAATCTGTCAATTGAAGTCATAGATATTGTTTCTTTAGTAGTAGTCTTGATTATACCAATCTTAGGCACTCTCATGATCGACCAAATGAACAAAGATGTGAACTGAACGAATAGTTAAATGTTTAATCATGTTGAGCATACATCTTTCCGATTTACACCTGATTTAATGATGTACAAAATTTTTCTCCAGATTATACCTGATTTACTAATGTGCGAAATCTTTCTCCAGATTTACTCCTATAGTGCCTCGACCAATGGCATTATATATTCGATAGAACCTGTAACCATGAGGTTAAGAACTGAAAAACCTCTATTCCATGTATTTGGACCACCGTGCAACCTAACGACCTTTGGATGCCGGTTGGATTACCACAGATTTACTCCTGATCCTTTAAACATAGGTTCACTAGATAAAGCAAGTATTGCCATTATGCTAAATTGAAAGAAGATAAACTTACCCATCAAAACATTAGACTACAAATTACTTGTACGATCACCGATGAGGTTGGAAGTGGAATTAGAGAAAGGTTATGGACCATGTCCAGTTCTCATTGGAGAGAAGACCTTAGATGCAACCTTGATACAACTTGAGATGGCAGACTTTGATGTCATCTTGGGAATGGACTGATAGCTCGGCATTCTGCAAATTTGTTATGCGCCGAAAAGAAGCTAACGTTCAAAGACAAAGAAGGAGTAGAATTCAGTTTCTCGGGAACCAAACTTCCCCGGAGACGCAAACTCATATTTTCAGCACTAAAGGCGAAGAAGTGCCTTGAGAAGGGGGCAATCGGGTATCTAGTATCAGTGGTCGACCTAACCAAGGAAGCACCACGAATGGAAGACATTGACGTCGTGCGAGACTACCCTGACGTATTTTCGGAGGAACTACCCGGATTACCACCCGACCGAGCCACAAAGTTTGTGATAGACCTTATACCTGGAGCCGCACCAGTGTCAAAAGCACCTTATAGAATGGCTCATACTGAACTGAAGGAATTAAAAGTGCAACTGCAAGAACTGCCAGACAAGGGTTATATTCGACCCAGTATATCTCTATGGGGGGCACCGGTGTTGTTCGTAAAGAAGAAGGATGGTAGCGTTCGATTATGCATCGACTATCGAGAGTTGAATAAACTGACAATCAAGAATCGATATCCACTACCTCGGATCGATGACTTGTTCGATCAGTTACAAGGAGCAAAAGTATTTTCTAAGATCGACCTTCGATCGAGGCTATCATCAGTGAAGATTAAAGAAGGTGATATTCAAGACAAAGATTCGAGGACCAGATATGGACATTATGAATTTTTGGTTTTGTCTTTCGGATTAACTAATGCACCGGCAACGTTCATGGAACTTATGAACCGAGTTTTCCACGATATGTTGGATACGTCGGTTATAGTATTTATTGATGATATATTGGTATACTCCAAGGACAAGGAAACCCATATCAAGAATCTAAACACAGCCCCACAGCGTTTAAGGAAAGAGAAGTTATATGCCAAATTTTCAAAGTGCGAGTTTTGGCTAAGTGAAGTCGCCTTCCTAGGTCATGTAGTATCCGCTGAAGGAATCAAAGTGGACCCCAGCAAGATCGAGGCTATTGTGAAGTGGGAAGCACCAAAAAGCATTTCAGAAATTAAAAGTTTTCTGGGTTTAGCTGGTTATTATCAGAGATTCGTAGAATATTCTCGGATTGCCGTACCTCTCACCAGTTTGACTAAGAAAGGTGAAAAGTTTGTGTGGACGGATAAATGTGAGAAGAGCTTCCAGACATTGAAGTCCAGATTGATATCCGCCCCGATTTTGACTATTCTTATTCCAGGATAGACGTTTACCTTATACACTGATGCGTCGGGATTGGGATTAGGATGTGTGCTTACGCAAGGAGAGAAAGTAATTGCGTATGCCTCGAGACAGTTGAAGGTACATGAGAAAAATTATCTCACTCATGATTTGGAGTTAGCAGTAGTAGTACATGCGGTCAAGATATGGAGACATTACCTATACGGAGAGAAATTCCAGATTAAGTCGGACCATAAAAGTCTTACTTATCTATTTAATCAGAAGGAGTTGAATATGAGACAAAGAAGATGGCTGGAACTATTGAAAGACTATGATTGTGATATCCAGTATCATCCGGGAAAAGCGAACGTAGTAGCGGATGCATTAAGTAGAAAGGCAATGATAAAATCGCAAGGAGAAGTTAGCACGACTGCAGCAATGTGTACTATCGGAAGGGTATTCAATCACGGCAACGAGCAGTATGTGATAGATACAACGGATGGATCAGCCAACCAAGGGTTTATTCATCGGTTTTTGAATATGTTCGTGACATTGAAGATTATACCGGATATAGTGGATGAAGTGAAGACAGCTATCAAAGCAGATCCTTGTCTGAGAACAGTACAAGAAGATATTGAGAAAGGTAGGACCAACCCTGAGTTCACCTTGGATGACAAGAAGGTACTGAAATACAAAGGAAGAATATGTGTACCTGAAATAGAAAGTGTAGACATTAGACACCGACTGATGAAGGAAGCCCACACCACCATCTATTCGATACATCCTGGAAGTACAAAAATGTATCATGACCTAAAGAAACTATATTGGTGGAGGGGAATGAAAGCAGATGTAGCTAAGTTCGTGTCCCAATGCCTAAATTGTCAGAAGGTAAAGGCTGAATGACAAAGACCCGCAGGACTGTTGCAGCCATTACCAAAACCAGCATGGAAATGGGACTGCATCACTATGGACTTCGTCACAGGGCTACCATTGACTCCTCGAGTAGTTGACGTAGTTTGGGTGATTGTAGACCGTCTGACTAGAACAGCTCGCTTCATACCTATACGACCTCAGTATACACTGGAAAGGTTAACGAAGCTGTATGTGGATAATATTGTTCGGTTACACGGTGTACCAGAAAGCATTGTGTCTGATAGAGATCCACGATTTACTTGGAGGGATTGCAAAAGGCTATGGGTACAACATTGAACTTCAGGCTACTATACAGATGTCACCTTATGAAGCACTGTACGGCAGGAAGTGTCGAACTCCCTTGTTTTGGAATGAAGTTGGAGAACGTAGTATTGTTGGATCGGAATTTGTTGAAGAGACTTGCCGAGTGGTCGACATCATTAAGGAAAGAGTGAAAACAGCTCAGAACCGTCAGAAGCAATATGCAGACACTCGACGAAGAGATCTGGAGTTCGCCGTAGATGATAAAGTATTTTTGAAGGTATCGCCTATGCGAGGACTGAAGAGGTTCGGATAGAAAGGGAAACTAAGTCCAAGATATGTCGGGCCATATGAAATTCTAGCTAAGCGTGGAAAAGTGGCTTATCAGTTAGCACTACCACCATCTATGTCAAGTGTGCATGACGTATTTCACATTTCCCTATTGAAGACGTATGTCAAAGACCCAACGCATGTTTTGACAGTGGATTTGCTAGAATTGACTGATGATTTGACATTTGAAGTAACACCAACAGAAATCACTAGTCGAAAGGTTCAACGTCTACGCAACAGAGATATCTACTATGTTAAGGTCACATGGAAAAGTAGAGACATGGAAGAGATTACATGGGAAGAAGAGAATGCTATGCGAAAGCAATACCCTCACTTATTTGATTCAGAAGGTACGTACAATTTCGAGGACGAAATTTTTATAAGTTGGGGGAAGTTGTAAGACCCATGTCAATCTACCCGGTCTTACCACCTTGAACCAGGTTTACCCGTCATGGTCAAGTCAAATGGACCAAGGGTGTGAAGGGGATCGAGATCCCAGGTATCAAATCGACCCAAAAACACTTAAAATAGGGGAAGGGTCGCATACCCAGCTAAGCAGGGTCGGACCTCCCAAAACAGAAAGTCAGTCTCTCAGTTTTGAAGGGAGGGTCGGACAGCTTAGAACCCTAGGGTCGACGGGATCATCGACCCTCCCATCGACCCTCGGTTACCGTAGGAAATAGAATTAAGAAATTTCCTAATTTTCGATTGGGATTCTTTCCTAATCTCAAAGGGACTTATTTTAGGATGTTCTTACTCTATTTAAAGGACGTCCCTAAGCCACTTTCACTCCTTTCACAACCCTAATTGAATTGAGAAAAAGAGAAGAGAAGGAAAAGAAGAAGAAGAGAAACAAGGAAGAGAATTAAGCCAAAAGAGAAGAGTTGCAGAGAAGGATTATTCTTCTCAGGTATGGATACTAATTCCATGAGTTTCTACAGACCTTAGGTTAGCTACTGATGAGAGTGTGATCTCGGAGAAACCCAAACCATCAACCCATGGTTAGGTTTTCATGGAAAACCATAGGAGAATGCATGAAAGCTTTCTAGGTGGGTTATACATGGTTTCAGACCATGGAATGAATGTAGAATGGAAAGTAGGAGCAAGACATAGGATCCCAAGCACGAAGAATGGACTAAAAGAGGGAATTGGACCAAAGTGCACCGAGGGTCGCACCGAGGGTCGATGACCATCCGACCCTAGGTGATTCTGACCATCGACCCTCAGTGTTCGGGAAGTTTAGATTAGGGGGAGGGTCGCACCCAGGGTCGATCATGACTCCGACCCTCAGTTAACAGAATGGTTTTTAAATTCGAAATTAATTCTAATTAAATTCTATCGAATTTGTTAGGTCTTATAGCAATATAATAACATTGTAAAGGTGATTCTAAAGCTTGGAAAAGTATCTTTTAGCAAGCTAAGGTGAGGAACCAGAACTCCAAACTAATTGGTTAATAACAAAACTGTTTTCTATTTTCTTGAGTCCTATGCCATGCTTGATTCTATGCGAATATGTTTGTAATGTGCATACAGCATGCCATCCAATATTTCTATTACTTGTTCATGCATATTTACTTTATTGTTTATAACATGATGATGATGATGATGATAGGAATAGGCATGTGCTTGTATGTGTGTGGTTGATGTACTTGATGCGAGCGAGTATCAGGGGGGGTGATGAGAACGTCAATAAACGTTAACCTTTGGCGGGTCTCAGCACTTTAGCTCTATCTCTAACTCAAGTCTTGTGCATTGGCATCGTCGTATCGCCATTACCTTAGCAGAACTATTATGTCGTAGAGTATCAGGGGAGGTGGTCTCGGTCCTTGTAGTCTCTGACTCTACCGGGGGGCCTTAGCTCTATCTCTATGGACATTCTGAGGGATGCTGGGGTGAGGCCTTGGATACACTTTTGGCATTAGGATTGGTTAGTTGCGAGCCCAGTTTGTAGCCCTCGCCAACAGGGGCTTACGTGTTGGTATGACAATATATAGCAATAAACGTTAACCTTTGTTATATACTGTTCATGGTTGGGTGCATGTGAGTCGAGGATAAACATGATCTTCGGGTGACGTCACACACTTGTGTATAGAGGCGGGATCAATAAATGCGACCTTTGACTACCTAAACCTTTCTATTGCATACTGCAAACTTTAAACCAGACCAAAGATATAAATTGATTGCATGCATATGTATTGTTGCATTGTTTTGGCTACTCCCTGAGCCGTGATGTGTGCTCACCCATCGACGTCGAATATTTTTAGTTGATGATGCAGGTTATACCGTTGAAGATTATATGAATGCGTCTGCGTACGGGAACGTGACAGCAATGGAAGCTGGAGCTGAAGTGGATACACATGACTCCTCTTGTGAGTGCAGCTCATGTGTATTTGATTAGATATTTTATAGATTTCTTTATTTGGATTTATTAAGACATGTATTTAGTATTTAAATATTTATGTCTCAGTTGAAACATAATAAATTGTTATTTAAATTTTAATATCACATAGATTCTCAGTTCTTCTTATTATAAGACTTTCGCTATTATGTATTTACTCTGATTATGGTTACGGATGTGTGTAAGTTTAGATAACGCGGGGATAGCCTATTTGAGATCCTGGTTGAACCGTTGGTTTATTGGCGGTTCATCACACCATTCTGGTTAGTCCAAAATTGGGGTGTGACAATTGTTCTCCAGTAAAAAAATCCAACTAATCAAGATAATTTTCAAAATTTTCGAATCATTCTGTCAAAAATAATGTATTTTCCATCGTAGGGTCGATCCTTATGTGACCCTAGGGTATGCGACCCTGAGAATCACTGTCAACTTACCGAGAGCCTAGGGTCGATGGTAGGGTCGGTATATGTCTGACCCTTGGGTCGACCTGTCACACCCCAATTCTGCACCATTCAGAACGGTGATGAACCGCTACAAACCAACGGTTCAACCAGGATCTCTAGTAGGCGGTATCCATTAGAAATAAAACCACGCACATCCACAACCATAATCAGAATAAATACACAATAGTGGAAGTCTTATAGTAAATGAACTGAGCATTTTAAATGTAATAATCATAATTAAAATATCAAATTATTGTTGTATCAACTGAGACATAAGTAAATAGAATATTAATTACATCTTTTATAAATCCAAATAAAAATCCTAATAGAACATGCATGAGTTGCACTCGCATGAGGGGTCATGCGTATCCTCTAAGTTTTCAGCCTCCATTGCAGTAACACGCGCATACACCGAATCATTTATATAATCTGCAACTATGGTACCTGCATCATCAACTAAAAATATTCGACGTCGAGAGGGTGAGCACACATCATGGCTCAGTGAGCAAACAAAACAATGCAACAAACATATGCATGCATTCAATTCATATCTTTGGTCTGGTAAATAAGTTTGCAATGTGCTATAGAAAGGATAGGTGGCCAAAGATCACGTTGATTGACGCCGCACCTTTATACACGAGTGTGTGAAGCCGCTCAAAGGTAACGTTTATTGTCGACTCACATGCACCCAATTCATGGACAATGTACACACAAAGGTCACGTTTATTGTTGTACCCGTTGCCCATACCAACACGTAAGCCCCTGCTGGCGAGGGCTTACAAACTGGGCTCACAACAAACCAATCCTAATGCCAAACAATGTATCCAAGGCCTCACCCCAGCATCCCTCAATACGTCCATAGAGATAGAGCTAGGGTCTGGTGACCAGGATGAACCACAGTGTCACGTCCCCCCCTGATGCCCTACGACGTATTAGTTCCGCTAAGGTAATGGCGATACGACGATGTTAGTGGACAAGACTTGAGTTAGAGATAGAGCTAGAGTGCTGAGGCCCCGCCTATGACACCTCCCCCTGATACTCGCTCGCATCAAGCACGCCAACCACACACATACATCCACATGCCTATTCCTATCATCATCATCAACATCATCATGTCATAAACAATAAATAAATATGCATGAACAATAATAATAGATATATTGGATGACATGTTGAATGCACATAACAATCATACACACATAAAATCATTCATGGCATTGGACTCAAAATAAAACAGTTTGTTATTAACCAATTAGTTTAGGTCTTGTTCCCTCACCTTTACTTGATCATAGGTCCTCTTTCAAGCTTTAAGAATCAACTATATATCGATATTATATCACTAGAAAAGCTAACCAAATCGATAGAATTTAATTAGAATTAATTCTGATTTTAAAAAGCATGTTGCTAACTGGGGGTCGATGCTAGGGTCAGAAGTTCCATCGACCCTGGGTGCGACCACCCCTATTCTGGACTTCTCGAACACTGGGGGTCGATGATCAGGGTCTGGTAGGGTCGATTGGCCATCGACCCCCCGTGCGACCCCCTGTGGGTTTTGTCAATTTTTCATCCTTCAGTCCATTCTTCATGTTTGGGGTCCTATGGCTTGCTTCTACAATCCATTACACACATGTTCTATGGCCTAGAACCGTAGTTCATTCACCTATATAGCTTTCATGACTTCCCCCATGGTTTTCGATGAAAACCTAACCATGGGTGGATGATTTGGGTTTTTCCTAGATTATTCCCTCTTCTCTAGCTATTCTAAGGTCTGTAGAATTACATGGAGATAGTATCCATACCTGAGAATTAGGCTTGTTTCTCTGAAGCCTTCTCCTTGATCTTCTTCTCCACTTTGCTTCTCCTCTCTTTCTCTTCTCCTTCTCTTCTCTTTCTCTCAATCCAATTAGGGTTCTAAAAGGAGTGAAAGAGGCTTAGGGACGTCCTATTTATAGAGTAGAAACTCCCAAAATACGTCCCATTGAGATTAAGAAGGAATCCCATTGAAATTAGGAAGGTTTCCTAGATTTCGGTTCGAGCTGTTTTTACCGATTATCGGGGGTCGATAGGGGGGTCGGAGATCCCGTCGACCCCTGGTCCTTAAGATGTCTGACCCCCGGTATAAAACTGGGGGTCTGACTTTTATACTGGGGGGTCCGACCCTCCCTTGCTGGGTATGCGACCCTCCCCTTATGTTTAGTGTTTTTGGGTCAGTTTAATACCTGGGATCGTGATCTCCTTCACGCACTTGATCCGTTTGGTTCGACCATGATGGGTAGACCTGGTTCAAGGTGGTAAGACCGGATTAGTTTGATACTGGTCTTACACGACCCCTAGTTCTCTGTCAGATCACTGAGAGGCTAGGGTCGATGAGGGGGTCGGAGGTAGGGTTGCATGTTTTGGTCGAATTATGCGACCCTAGGACCCAGAATCAGGTTTTAAATCCCAATTTTGGATTCCTTTCTCATTCTTTCTCCTCCTTTCCGACTCAGCTCATTCCTCTGAGTTGCTACAGTGACAACCCCGACCCGTTTGGTGATTCTATCATACATCCGAGACTCTCACTCCTTCTCTTCAGGTGTGTGCTCTACTGTTGCATGTTTTTAAGGTTTCTTAACTAGGGTTTTGCCCATTTTTATCGTTTTCTTCAAATTAAAATTTCTCCAATCGTAAAAATTTGATTTTTATTGGGGGCTTTTGGTGTTGGTCACCCAATGGATGAAAGCCCTCAAAAATATTCAAGTTTCATCGGTTGGTTATCGAGAAACTTAAAATTTTCAATTTTTGACCTAATTTTTCGAGATTTTTGAATTTCTTGAAATTTCTTCAAATTCAATCTTGAAATTTCTTCAAATTCAATCTTCTTAGATAAAATTTCCAACTATATGAGTCTTGCAGGATAGTTTAGAATCTATGTAAGTCCTCCTGCCCATGTGTATAAGTGAAAAGTGAGGCTTTTGACCAATTTATGCCGTTATCATGTCAAAAATTTTGGGTTTTTCCCCATTACTGAGCTATTATCTGTTTTTCTTTGTTTTGGCAGATAATATGGCCCGTACCAAAGTACCTAGGGTTCACGACCTAGTTTGTTTCCGTTCTAACGAGGCTGAGGCTCAGTATGCTCACTACTCTCGCAAGAAGGTAGAGGGAGGTCATCGTGTGGACTTGGCTAGCCTAGCCTTGTTTGATGTAGAGAGAGCATTTGGTGACATGGGCTGGCTTCCCATGATTACCTACGACGCTTGTACCCATCCGGATCTGGTGAGAAAGTTCTATTGTAATCTCCAGGTGGTGGGAGTTCACAATGACACTGAGAGGGGTAGGGAGCTTAGGATCACGAGCTATGTCAAAGGAGTAGAGATTTTCTTCGACTGCCAGCAGTTAGCGGACCTCTTGGGCATATCATATGATGGCCCCTTAGTATACTGTGCTCCCAAAGAGCCCCAGTTCTTTTTCTTGGAGATGCGGGCTGAGATAGACTGTCAGCTTATCAGAGAGGATTGCTGGGAGATGAAAGCGATCAAGCTACGTCCAGAGCCTCGGGTGTACTGTAAGATCATCCAGCACAACCTGATACCCCAGAGTGGACACTACGAGAGGATCTCCCAGTTGACCCAATATTTACTTTACTGTATCTACACTAGGCAGCCTGTCTGCCTCCCTTATATTATTATGTGGATGATGATCTGTGCTACGCTGCCTGGTCAGATAGGCAACCTGCCCTTTGAACGTCTGATCACCACCCTGCTTATCTGCCTGGGTGTTGATTTAGTGGATGAGAAGATTCAGGAGAAGACTTTCTCAACAGTGTTGAACTGGGAGGCTATCTGTAAGATGGACATGCGGGATGTTCAGGTCAGTGATGAGGAGAGAAAAGCTCTGGTGCGTCCTCGTACTTGGGTGGAGGTGGTAGACGCTGAGGCAGCAGTAGCAGCCGCTAGAGCAGGGGTTCATGGGGGTGATGCTGAGGATGAGGATCGTATGTACATGGATGTGGACTCCATACCTCCTCCATCACCTCTGCATTCTACTGGAGCTGGTCCATCACAGAATCCTTCACGCACGATTGGTCCTTCATGCCCACCATCTGATGATATGATGGGATTACTTCGTGAGATCAAGGAGGCTCAATGTGCAATGGATTCGAGGGTGGGAGAGCTTCTAGATGCTCAGCGTGCGTCTGATCAGCGGATGACTGCATTGACGGCTAGTCTCCAGATGACCCAGACTCAGGTAGCCTGGTTGACTAGAGTCTATGCTGAGGATTATGACAAAGGTCGCGAGGCACCGCCTCCCCCATCACCTCCAGCTTCATGATGTATTTTCTTTTCTTTTGTATTACAGAGTAACTGTCCGGGTTGTGGACTGTACTCTGTTTTGGATATGTATATAAACTTGCTTTGGTTTGACGTGTATATACGTTTGTCTTTCACTCGAGTGTATATAAACTTGTTTCTCATTTAATAGATGTATTATTCTTTTTCTAAATTTTGTCTCAAACAACACAGGTGCTTATAGTGTGTTATTATTACAGCTTTTAAATTTTATCCTATCTCAGTTCACAAACTTTTGTGATAGTATACTGGTTTAAAAGACAGGGCCTGAGAGCTCTGATACCAAGTTGTCACACCCCAATTCTGTACTATTTAGAACGGTGTGATGAACCGCTAATAAGCCAACGGTTCAACCAGGATCTCAAATAGGCTGTGTCCGTTTGCTTAAACCATACACTTCCACAACCATAATCAGAATAAATACACAATAGCGGAAGTCTTAATATTAAATGAACTGATAATCTAAATGTGATAATCATAAATAAAATATCCAATTATGTTGTATTTACCGAGACATAAGTTAATAAAATATCAAATTACATTTCCTTAATGGTCCAAATAAAAATCTAATCGAAAACGCATGAGTTGCACTCGCATGACGAGTCATGCGTCTCCATTATATCTTCGGCATCCATCGCAGCAACGTACCCGTATGCGGGAGCATTCATATAATCTTCCACAGTCGTACCTGCATCATCAACTAAAAATATTTGAATTCGAAAAGGGTGAGCATACATCACGGCTCAGTGAGCAAACAAAATAATGCAACAAACATATGCATGCATTCAATTCATATCTGTGGTCTGGTATATAGTTTGTAATGTGCTATAGAAAGGTTTGGAGGCCGCCGCACCTCTATACACGAGTGTGTGGAACCACTCAACGGATCAAACACCATTTCCGCCCCCACATGCACCCACCATGGAATAGAGATAGAGCTAAAGTGCTTAGGACCACACCGCATCACACTTCCCCTGATACTCTACCCATACCAACAGGTAAGCCCCTATTTGCGAGGGCATGCAAACTGGGCTCGCAACTAACCAATCCTAATGTCAAACAATGTATCCAAGGCCTCACCCCAACATCCCTCAATACGTCCATAGAGATAGAGCTAAGGCCCCCCGGTAGAGTCAGAGACTACATGGTCCGAGACCACCTCCCCTGATGCCCTACGATGTAATAGTTCTGCTAAGGTAATGGCGATATGACGATGTTAGTGGACTAGACTTGAGTAGAGATAGGGCTAAAGTGCTTAGGACAGCACTGCATCACACTTCCCTGATGCCCCACTCGCATCAAGCACACTAACCACACATAAACATTCACATGCCTATTCCTAGCATCATCATCAACATCATGGTATAAATAAATAGAATTAAATATGCATGAACAGTAATAATGGGAATAGTAGATGACATGTGATATGTACATTACAATGATACGATCATAGAATCATACATGAAATTGGACTCAATAAACAAAAATGGTTTATTATTAGCCAATTAATTTAGGTCTTGTTCCTTTACCTTTGCTTGAGTGTAAATCATCTTTGAAGCTTTAAGAATCACCTTTATATCAATAGGAAAACCTAACAAGTCGATAGATTTTAATTAGAATTCATTCCAATAGTTTTAAGCTTGCTGTAAAGCTAGGGTCGCAGGATGGGTCGCAGGATGAGTCCCAGGTATCTGAGACCCTAGGGTATAGGATCGATCATAGGGTCGGTTATCCATCGACCCTTGGTGCGACCATAGCTTCCCTGGACTTCCCGAGAGCTTGGGGTCGATCCTGTGGTCTGATAGGGTCGGTTACCAGTCGACCCTAAGTGCGACCATATGTAGTTTGAGTCGACTTTTCATCCTACAGTCCACTCTTTCATGTTTGGATCATTTGGTTTACTTTCATGGTCCATTCTATGATTGTTCTATGGCTCAAAACTCCAAGTTACTTCCTTTACTTTGTTTACAATGATTTCCTCCATGGATTCCATTGGAATTTTCCCATGGATGGATGATTTGGGTTTCTCCTAGATCTTACCCTCTTGATATACTATTCTAGGGTCTTACACAATTCATGGAGAATGTTTTCATACCTTAAACTTACTGAATTCAGAGATTCCTCTGAAACTCTTTTCCTTAGCCTGCTTCTCCAACTTTCCTTCTCTTCCTTCTCTTCTCTTTCTCTCACTTTCAATTAGGGTTTCAAAAGGAGTGAAAGAGCTTAAGGGACGTCCTATTTATAGAGGAAAACCTCCCAAAATCAGTCCCAACGAGTTTAGGAAAGGTTCCCTTTGAATTAGGAAAGTTTCTTAATTTTCAGTTTCTGTCAGTTAGCCTAGGGTCGATGCTAGGGTCGCAGAATCCGTCAACGCTAGGGTCTCAAGTCATCTGACCCTAGGACTCAAAAGTCACGGGTTGGACCCTGCTGAGGTGGGGTCGACCCTACCTGTTTAGGCATGCGACCATACCCTCCATTTTATTATTTTTGGGTCAATTTTGTACCTGGTTTTGTGATTTCCTTCACGCACTTGATGCATGTGGCTCGACCATGATAGGTAGACCTGGTACAAGGTGGTAATACCGGTTAGTTTGGTACGGGTCTTACAATATGGGACAGACACATCCAGGTAATCATGTCTAACTGTAGTACAAATAGTAATTCCTTGGTAATCAGATCATAGATTCTGAAACTTTTTTTCATTTGCTTCGAAGAAAACCTAAGTTGGGCCAAATTTAGGAAAAATGGATTGCCCCAGTATCGAGAGCTCCAACTAATATTTGGAGATTTATATGCTGGTGAATTTGCTTGTAACAACCACGATGACAACTTCATATTTGAAGAAGGAAATGCTGATAACTTGGACAGCCAAGATGGTTCAGAGGTTCCACCTATAAAACCTACCACTGATCTCACTAAAGAAGGTGAAGTACATCGTACCCCACAGGCAGCTACAGGTCACAGACTGGATAGGACTCCTTCTACCCTTAGGAAAAGGAGTCGAAGTAATGACCTTGTGGGAGCTATAAATGCAATGGTGGAACATTCCAAAACCTATATGGGTTTGTACACTACGTCACACACTTCCTCAGCCTCTCCTTCTCCTAGCTCTATCAGCATAGGAGGTTATTCAATCACCCAGTGTCTGGCAGTATTGAACACCATTACGGGCTTGGACAAGGTAACATATATCAAGACTATGAATCATTTGACCAATAATGCGGAATGGAGGGAGTTGTTTATGGGCTTAGATGAGGAGAAGTTATGGGCTATAGAGTCCATTCCATGATATCACCAGTGCTACAACAACCTTCTAGTTACTCTATCCTTTGCTTATTGGTTCTTAATTCAATGCTACAGATACAATGGTTTTATTTTTAATTTGGAACAATGGTTTGGTACTTTGGTTTTGATGGTTTTTTTTTTTCGAAACAATTTAATGTAAACTCTTTATTGGGTTAGAACATATTTGGTGCAATGTGTGATGTTAACTTGTTATGGTGTATTACTTGTAGATACACTGGTTTGGTATGTCTGCTTTGTTTTAATATGTTCTATTTGATATAATGGTAATTTTAGCTTGTTTTTAACTTATTATGGTATGTATGTACCGAGATATATTTGTTTGGTTATTGATTGTCATCTTTGTTGGTGTCATTCACCACTTCAATTTTATTGCAAGTAGTTGTTAGTCTATAAAATGGCAAGTTGTTCACGAAAAAGTGTAGAAACATTTACATGGAACAAGCTGGAAGTGGACATATATGTTGATATACTAGTGGAAGAGGTCATGAAGGGAAATAAAAGTACTTGCACGTTTAACAAAGACGGGTGGAGTAGCATAAAGAACAAAATGGCATCAGCGTTGGGTAGACCATTGACATTGAAACAGTTGAGGAACAAACTCAATTGTTTGAGGCCTGAATATGGTAGTTTTCAAAGACCGTTGAACACTACTGGGTTTGAATGGAATGAGACAACCCAGCATGGGGACACACTTGACCCAGATATATGGGACAGTTACATCCAGGTAATCATATCTAACTGGAGTAGACATAGTAATTCCTTGGTATTCAGTTCATAAATTCCTTAAAAATTAGTCAATGTTTTCAGAAAAACCTAGAGTGCTCAAAATTTAGGATAAATGGACTGTCGCAGTTTTAAGAGCTCCAAGTGATATTCGGTGGGCAAAATTGACTGGTATTACAGATTAAAGGAATGAAATTAAGAGAGGAATTGCCAATTAATTGGCTGGGAACAAGGGTTTCATACATTGGTTTTATCTTAATTTTGGTACAATCGTTTGATAGTTTGTTTTAAATGTTTGTTTTAATATCGGTACAATGTGTCACGTTAAGCTCTTATGGTATGTTTATTTTGGATCATTTGATTTGATCCTATAATTTGTTTAAATCTTAGCTAATTGATTATGTAAATTTGCTATGGTTTATTTTAATCTTAGCTTGTACTTCATGGATTGGTTTGTCTCTATGCTTCATTTATTATGTAGTTTTAAACATGAATGGAGTGATTAGTAATGAAGTTATGAGAGCTTTTAATGAAATGGATTGGAGCATATTGGAGGTCCTATCTCTCTATGAATTAGATAATTCATTACACATTAGGGAACCATGTAGGGATTCATCTATGACTGGTTCCAGATGGATAGTAGAACTGTTGAATGAACATTCAGATAGAATATATGAATCATTACATATGGAAAGACACGTATTCATTAACCTATGTATCCTCATGCAACACAGAGGGTGGCTACAAGATAGCCGATACATAAGGGTTGATGAACAACAAGCAATGTTCATCCAATTAATACAAGGGAGTTGTAGCACAAGGAAACGATGTGAGAGGTTCCAACATTCTAAGGAGACTGTTAGCAGGTTCTTCAAAATTGTATTTAAGGTATTTCTAAACTTAACTGAGGAAAATATTCGTGCCCCAAATATGAATGTTGAACAAGCTAAAATTAGAGACAACCAAAGGCATCATCCTTATTTCAGGGTAATACCTTTATTCTTGATTTTTGTATCGTTTTACCTTGTTATATATATACATATATTTATGTAAGTTTTTGTCTTTTTCCTAAGATTTGTGTTGGGGCCGACAAGACATACATGGACACTTCTGTTCCGAGAAATTTACAAACTCCTTACAGGAATAGGAAGCACACACTCTCACAAAATGTCATGGCTATATGCTCGTTTGACATGAAGTTCACCTATGTGCACCCATGATGGGAGGGTAGTGCTAATGACTGCCGCATATTAGTGGATCCCCATCGGTCAACATCATTTCCTCATATACCCTAAGGTTGTACCCCTATTTCTGTCTTACAATGTATCATATAGATTTCTTTCAGTTTATTTATATCATTAATCATGGCCTGCTACATGTTATAGGAAAATATTATGGTGTAGATTCTGGATATTCGAGCCAACGTGGGTATTTGACACCATTTAAAGGGGACCGATATCATCTAGTTGTAAGAACCGTGCTCTGAAAATCCGGTTTAACCCATGGTTTACATTATGACAGGTCTCCTAATCATAACCGGATCGGAAGGCGAGGCGGGTGACGAACCATAATATCCAGGTATGAGAAGTGATGTGTAAAAATGTAATTTTTACATACCGGTCTCAATATCGGTCTCACTCTGAGCGAGACCAGTATGTACGACTGGTATGTATTTATCGAATGGAGACGGACTCCAGCGGGTCCCACACTCTGAATCGAGTTTAGGAAAACCTTCTAGACATGGGAGACCTTCCTAGCATGTTCTCCCACTATATATATACACATCATTCCCTCCTTAGATCCTTCCAAACATTCTCAAACCCTAGGCCATCTGGAAGAGATCTGAGAAGGAGCAAGGAGGAAGGAGACCGCACAAGAAGGGGGATCGTTCCGTCGGAGGAGAACACCGCCATTCAACAAACACCGGTAAGTTCTCAACCTCTATATTGATGTTAGGATTTTGGATCGAAGCCGTGAAATGGCGTAACGATCCAAAATCCTAGAACCCCAAAACCCTAGCTCTCATTGAGATCCAATCTAAGAATGATGCGATGAAATATTCGAAACCTAGATGACTAAACGAGTATTTGGACCTTCGAATGGTTTAGGAAAAACCCTAAAAACCAAGCTGATGATCGACGAGGGAGGGAGGTCCGAGATTGGACTCTCGGACCCATACCGCCGAACATACCGGCTGGACATAAGTCTTGCGGTATATACCGCCAGACATACCGGTTGGACATAAGTCCTGCGATATGGTCCTACGGTATATGTCACACCCCAATTCTGCACCAACCAGAATGGTGTGATGAACCATCTATGATCCAACGGTTCAACCAGGATCTCGAATAGGCTGTGTCCTTTTGCTTAAATCATACACATCCACAACCATAATCAGAGTAAATAAACAATAGCGGAAGTCTTTAATACTAATGAACTGAGAGTCTAAGAGTGATAACATAAATAAATTATCCAATTATCTTCAAATGACTAAGACATAAAATAAAATAAATTAATCAATTATATGTTCTTAATAATCCAACTAATAAATCTAATCAAAGACGCATGAGTTGCACTCGCACGACGAATCATGCGACTCCATCATAGCTTCTGCATCCATCACCGCAACTTGTCCATACATCAGAGCATTTATATAGTCTTCTACAGTAGTACCTGCATCATCAACTAAAAATATTCGACATCAAAAGGGTGAGCACACATCATGGTTCAGTGAGCAAACAAAATAATGCAACAAACATATGTATACATTTAATTCATATCTTTGGTCTGGTTCATAGGTTTGCAATGTGCAATAGAAAGATAGGTGGCCACCGCACCTCTATACACGAGTGTGTGAAGTCTCCCAATGGATCAAACACCATTGTCGTCCCACATGCAACCATCATGGAATAGAGATAAAGCTAAAGTGTCTGGATCAAACACCGCATGACACTTCCCCCGATGCCCTACCCAAACCAATACGTAAGCCCTTATTGGCGAGGGCTTGCAAACTGGGCTTGCAACTAACCAATCTTAATGTCAAACAGTGTATCCAAGGCCTCACCCCAGCATCCCTCAATATGTCCATAGAGATAGAGCTATGGCCCCCCGACAGAGTCAAAGACTACATGGTCTGAGACCACCTCCCCTGGTGCCCTACGACGTAATAGTTCTACTAAGGTAATGGCGATACGATGATGTTAGTGGATAAGACTTGAGTAGAGCTAGAGATAGAGTCTGGTGACCAGGATGAACCACAGTGTCACGTCCTCCCCCTGATGCTCCACTCGCATCAAGTACACTAACCACACACATATATTCACATGCCTATTCTTAGCATCATCATCATCATGTTATAAATAAACTGAATTAAATATGTGTGAACAGTAATAAGAGAAATATTGGATGACATGTGAAATGCACAATACACGCATACAAGCATAGAATCATTCATGGCATTGGACTCAAAAAATAAAACAATTTATTATTAGTCAATTAATTTAGGTCTTGTTCCCTCACCTTTGATTGATAGTAGATCCTCGTTCAAGCTTTATGAATCACTTTTAAATCATTGAAAACCTAACAAGTTGATATATTTTTAATTAAAATTAATTCTCATTTGTTTAGACTAACAGAAACTGAGGGGTCGCAGGTGTGGCAGCACCTGGGGTCTCAGTTTCTGCAACCACAGGGCGTGGGGTCGCAAGGTAGGGTCGGACATACTCCGACCACACGTGCAACCACACCCTCCCTGGAAACTTCCCGAGGGCATGTGGTCGGACATGTGTGTCTTATGGGGTTGGACATCATGCGACCTCACGTGCGACCACACGTGTTATGGTCGACCTTTCACTCTTAATTCCATTCCTTCATATTTGAATCATTTGCCTTATCATCATGGTCCTTCCTATGATTGTTCTATGGCTCAAAATTATTATTTTATACACCATCCATTGTCCACATAATTTTCTCCATGGATTCTCTTAGAATTTATCCATGGATGGATGATTTGGATTTCTCTTAATTCCTATCTTCTTCATGAACTATCTTAGGCTCTCAATTTAGCATGGGAAATAGGTTCATACCTTATGCTTGCTGAAGATTCAGAGTTTTCTCTGAATTTTCCTCCTCCTTAGTCTTCATCTTCAATTCTCCTTCTCTTCCTTCTCTTCTCTTTCTCTCACTTTCAATTGGAGTTTTAAAAGGATGAAAGAGGCTAAGGGACGTCCTATTTATAGAGGAAAACCCTCCATAATATGCCCTAATGAGTTTAGGAAAGAACACCCTTCAGATTAGGATGGTTTCCTAAATTTGGTTTCCAACTTGGTTCTGTGGGGTCGGAGGTGGGGTCGCAGAATCCGTCGACCCTACCTGTTGAAATGTCCGACCACACGACCAAAATTCATGTGGTTGGACTCTTTTGAGGTGGGGTCGGTCACACCTGTTTAGGCATGCGACCACACGCTCATAATTGACTGTTTTGGGTTGATTTCATACCTGGTCTTGTGGTTTCTTCACGCACTTGATCCACTTGGCTCGACCATGATAGGTAGACCTGGTACAAGGTGGTAAGACCGGTTAGTTCGATACGGGTCATACAACTCCCCCCTTTTATTATAAATTTCATCCTCGAAATTTGCACATCCCTTATAAGTCGAAAAGGTGGGGATATTGCTTTCGCATAGCATTCTCTTCTTCCCCTGTGATTTCTTCTATATCTCGGCTCCTCCAAGTGACCTTAACATAATAAATGTCATGGTTGCGTAGACGTTGAACCTTTCGGCTGGTGATTTTAGTTGGTGCTACTTCGAATGTCAAATCATCAGTTAGACCTGGTGGATCTGCTGTTAAAACAAGTGTTGGATCTCTGACGTACTTCTTCAATAATGAGACATGAAATACATCATGCACACTTGACATAGATGGGGGTAATGCTAACTGATACTCCACTTTTCCACGTTTAGCTATAATCTCATATGGCCCGACATATCTCGGACTTAGCTTCCCTTTCTGTCCGAATCGTTTTAAGCCTCGCATAGGTGATACTTTCAAGAATACCTTATCACCTACGACAAATTCAAGGTCTCAACGTCGAGTATCTGCATACTGTTTCTGACGATTCTGAGCCGTTCTAACTCTTTCCTTGATAATGTCGACTACTTGACAAGTCTCTTCAATAAATTCTGGTCCAACGATACTCCGTTCACCAACTTCATTCCAAAACAAAGGAGTTCGACACTTCCTACCATACAGTGCTTTATAGGATGACATCTGTATAGTAGCATGATAGTTGTTGTTATAGGCAAACTCGATCAATGGTAGTTTTTCATCCCATGAGCCTTTGAAATCAATAACACAGGTTCGAAGCATGTCTTCTAAAATCTGAATGGTACGCTCCGACTGTCCGTTTGTCTGAGGATGGAATGCAGTACTAAACTTCAACGTTGTACCCATAGCCATCTGTAATCCTTCCCAAAACTTTGAAGTAAAGCGTGGGTTTTTGTCGGACACAATGCTTTCAGGTACACCATGTAATCTGACAATATTATCCACATATAGCTTGGCTAACCTCTCCAGGGTATACTGTGGTCGTATAGCTATGAAGCGAGCTATTTTAGTTAGATGATCTACAATCACCTAGACCGCGTTACTACTCGGGGAGTCAACGATAACCCAGTGACGAAGTCCATAGTGATGCAGTCCCATTTCCATGTTGGTTCTAGCAGTGGCTGCAGCAATCCTGCGGGTCTTTGCCTTTCAGCCTTTATCCTCTGACAATTTAGACATTGAGACAAAAATTTTGCTACATCTACTTTCATTCCTCTCCACCAATATAATTTCTTCAAATCATGATACATCTTCGTACTTCTAGGATGTACCAAATAAGCGGTGGTGTGAGCTTCCTTCATTAGTCTGTATCTAATATCCAAGTTTTCCGTTTCAGGAACACATACTCTTCCTTTGTACTTTTGTAAGAACCGTGCTCTGAAAACCCAATTTAACCCATGGTTTACATTATGACAGGTCTCCCTATCATAATCGGACTGGAAGGCAAGGCCGGGTGACGAACCACGAGATCTAGGTATGATAAATGAGGTGTAAAAAAATACTTTTTACATACCGGTCTCAGTATCGGTCTCAGTATCGGTCTCACTCAGAGTGAGACCGGTATGTGCGACCGGTATGTGCAAATCGGCTGGAGACAGACTCCAGCGGGTCCCACACTCTGAAACAAAAATTTAGAAATTTTTTAGATGTGGGAAACCTTCCTAGAACGGTCTCCCCTATATATATGCACCTCAACTCCACCTTAGATCCTTCCAAACCTTATCAAACCTTAGGCCGTTTGGAAGAGATCTGAGAAGAAGCAAGGAGGAAGGAGACTGCGCAAGAAGGATCTTTCTGTTGGAAGAGCACGCCGCCATCCAACAGATACTGGTAAGTGCTCGACCTCCTTATTGATGTTAGGATTTTGGATCAGAGCCGTGAAACGACGCAACGATCCAAAATCCTAGAACTTCCAAAACCCTAGTTTTCATTAAGATCCGATCTGGGATTGATGCGACGAAATAGTCGAAACCTAGATGGCTAAACAAGTATTTGGACCTTAGAATGGTTTAGGAAAAACCCTAAAAACCAAGTCAATGATCGATGGAGGAGGGAGGTCCGAGATCGGGCTCTCGGACCCACACCGCCAGACCTAACCGCTGGACAATAAGTCCTACGGTATGGTCCTGCAGTATATACCGCCGGACATACCGGCTAGACCTAAGTCCAGCAGTATGGTCCTGCGGTATATACCACAGGACATACCGGCTGGACTATAATGTCCTGCGGTATGAGCCTGTGGTATATACCGCAGGCGCATACCGGTCTCACTCTGAATGAGACCGGTATATACCGCAGGACATACCGGTCTCACTCTACTGAGACTGGTACTGCGACCGGTATGCTTACTGAGGCCTGTTTGCTTGGCCAAACTTGGTTCTGACCAACGATAATCCTAATAATTTAATTTTAACCTATGAGTATGATCATGTAGGACCTGTTGACAACATGAGTAGACCCTGTGACGCAGAGCGGACTTGCAATCACGCGTCAGGTATGGGACAAGACCCCAAACCCTAATTAACTAAAATAAACAGTAAATTGTTGTAATTCGCATTTGCATTTGGGTTTATTGTTTGATGTTTGTGCATTTCATATGTCATTTAGTTATTTAATTTCTTATTATCTGTTCGTGCATATTCATATGCTAGGATGAAGTTTGTTTAGGCATGTGAATGTTTTTAGTTAGTGTGTGGAATGTGAAGGGGAGTGGAGCCCTGGATATATCCTTACACTAACACCTTTTCGTATCGCCGTCTACCTTAGCGGGCTTGGTACGGTGTACGGTATCAGGGGGAGGACGTGGGATTGTGGTTCAGCCTGCCCACCAGACTCGAGCCCTATCTCTATGTCGTAGGGAGCCATGCTGGGGTAGGGCCATAGATACTGTATTGACATATAGGATTGGTTAGAAACGAAACCCACTTGTAAGCCCTTGCCAATAGGGGTTTAGGTATTGATACGGTGTAGGGTATCAAGGGGAAGACATGGTAGTGTGGATTGTAGCCTGACCGCTAGACTCTAGCTCTATCTCTATACCGGAGTGAGTGATGTGGGGCAACAACAGTAGTGTAGATTGTAGCCTGACTGTTGGGTGTGCTCATACTCTCATGCATGGAGGTGCGGTGGCCGTCAAACCTTACCATAGCATTTTGCAAGTTATACCTGACTCAATTGTAATGTTATCCCATGCATTTTGTATGTTGCATTGGTCTTTTACCTTACTGAGCTAAGTTGTGAGCTCACCCGAATATATATTCTTTCTTTTCTGATTTTGATGCAGGGTATACAGTTGATGACTTTATGACTGCCCCAGCGTAAGGTATAGTCGCTGCTATTGACACACAGATAGTAGAGGACGAGCATGACACCTCATGCGAGTGCTCATTCTGGGTGTTCCTTTAGAGACGGTTTATTTTATAACAATACATTGTAGTAATTTATTATTTAAATTTGTGAATGATTGGCATAATTGGGTAATTATTTTATTTACAAGTTTAGAGCTTAGTTCATTTATCTATTTAATTCAACTGCTATTTATTACTCTCTGATTATGTTAGATTGTTTGGAATGGTTTAATGAGATGGTCTATTGAGATCCTGGTGTGAGCCGTAGTTTGGAGACGGTTCACTCACACTTCTGGTTCAGTCGGAATTGGGGTGTGACAACTTGGTATCAGAGCCCCTAAGCTCTGTCTAGCTAATCATTTTGTATCTAACTGTGTCCAATGAAATGAGATAGGGAATTAAAAATTTTAATAAAAACACACCATAAGCTTGTTTGATGCTTGAGACTTAAGAAAAGATGCATAATATACTATTAATGAAAGAGCAATTTTAAGCACTGAAGTTTTTGAAGAAAAGCAAATAAACAAACAATTAATACAAAGTGTACGACAGAGTACAGTCCACAAGTCAGACAGTTACTCTATTAGCAAAATAAACTACAAATATTTAAACAACTGAAACAAGATCAGGCTATGGTGGAGTTACGGGCCTGGGTGGTATCGGATCTGTGATATCATAATCATGCTCATACGCCTCTGTAAGCCAATGAACCTGGTCCTGTGTGACCCGTAGGCTGCGAGCTAGACGCCCCAAGTCCTGACTCATCTCTCGCTGCGCATCTCGAATCTCCATGAACATGCTCATCACTGTATCTGGAGGAGGCTGAGATGGTCCTGCTACTGGAGAAGGCTGGGGTGCAGGTGCAGGGATGTCCTCCATATGTGCATCCCCACCACCCCCTACCTCTGCGGCTGCTGCGGCTGCCGCCTGGCTCCTAGGTGGGAGAAGATGAGCCTGTAGCTCCTCGTTACTAAGCTCAAGACTATCCATCTGCATCTTGTAGATAGCCTCTGCATCTATGTCAGAACTCATAGTGACCTCAAAAGTTGGCTCTCCACACCTGTCCACACCTAAGCGGTGCAACAACTCTGTAATCAACCTACCATATGGAAGATTGTCTGTTACATTGGGCCTCGTAGCATGAATTATGGTACCGATGATCAGGTAAGGCAGGCAGACTCGATGCCTGGTAGTAACACAATAGGTAATATACTGGGTCAATTGGGACACCTCCCCATAATGACCACTCTGGGGGACGACGTTATGCTGTATGATGTGACAATAAAAGCGAGGTACTGGACGAAGGTTCACGGCTAGCATGACCCTACCCGGAAACAGAATCTGATCAGTGATCGCTACTCGCATGTCCTCTGTAAGATACCCTTTTGCTCTGGGGGGACAGTAGACAAGTTCCCCATCATCTGGGATCTCGAGAAGCGTAGCCAACTCAGCCTTGTTGAAAGAGATCATCACCCCTTTCACATAGCTAGTAATCCGAAGATCCCTAGCATGTTCCCAATCATTCGGGTTCCCTTCTATCTCCATATTTGTAAAGAATAGTTTTACCAAATTGGGACGAGTGGTCTCTTTGTACTGAATAATGGGCAACTAGCCCATCGCCCCAAAGGCGGCCTCAACATCGAAGCGGTGCAGGTGCTCTAAGTTCACAAAGCGACCCGATTCAATGCTTTTAACTTGGAACCATGGAAGGCGCGCCGCTGCAGCCTCTGAGTAGAAAAATCTCTCATCATAGAGATGGGGAGGAGGATGTGGCCGGTGCATACCCAGCGCATAAGATTGTTTACCCGCACCACGACGTCCAGACATGTTGTAAACTATTGAACAAAGGAAAATATGAGAAAGTTAGAAAAAAAATCGTCGAAATTACGGCAGCATAACGACAGAAAATGGAACAAAAGCCTCAAACTTACCCAATATGGGCAGGAGGACTTATGTGGTGACACAATGCTAATACATGATCGAACAAATTTAACATAAGAAAAGGAAATAGAGACATATTAGCAAAATTTTACAAAATTTCGAAAAACCTAGAAACCTAGGTTAAAAAGTGGAAATTTTAGGATTTCTCCCAAACCAACCGGTGGAACTTCGAATTGGTTGAGGGGTTTTGCTCATTTAGACCCCAAGAACCTTTCTCAAGCAAAGAAAGAAGTTTTTATGGTTAAAAATTTTCAAATCAAGAAAATATAGGTTTTGGGCATAAAAGACGAGGAGATTTTTCTCAAAGACAGGAAGAAAAGGAGAAGCTTACCATAGGAACGAGTTTGATACTATTGGTTGAGGGGAAACACTCCTAGAAACACCGGTTGGACTGTAGAGACTCGGTAACACGGAGAAGAATCGCCACCGGAGTAAACACCAAAGAGAAAAGTGAGAAATGAGAGCAAAAATCGCGATTTTAAAGGTATTAAGTCATACCGGTCGCACTCATGGTCTGGTGAGTCCGACCGATATCTCCTATGGTATGTGCGACCGGTATGTACCGCTGGGCATACCGGTCTCACTCAAGGTGAGACCGGTACCGCGACCAGTACCTCCTGGGGGCAGGAAATTGTAAACCATTTCCCATACCGGTCGATCCACTACTACAGAACCCCAAGTCGGTATAGTACGACCAAAATCAAAGATTTTGCCTAGAAAATTCTGAGAAAAATTTAAAAATTTTGTTTGTTTTCTTTTCGACTGATATTTATCGTTCATATATGTTGAGACTAAATAATATCGTTTTGAATAATTGTCTCAATTGTTTCATATGTGTTCAATGCATTCAGATATCATAAGGAGAATTCAGTAGGCTACAATGGTGAGAGGAAATGGTCGTAGAATTCCTCGCAGACACCGTCACTCAAGGGCACTTCTAATGGAAAGAAATTCAGGGACAGAAAACTCTGAAGAAAATAAAGAGACGGAAAATGGGGAAGAACTTAACCCTCTCAATGAAAGTGGAAATCAGGTGAGAGACAATGAAGAATCTCCACTGTCGGGTCAGATACACACAAACTCTGAGACCCTAGTGGCAAATTTGGTCACCCACATGGAGGCATAACAGAAGAAGTTCTTCGACGAAATGTTGAAGATGTTTAGGCCACCTGGGCCTGTATCGATACATGCAAATATGCCACCCACAAACATCGAAAATGCAAATACGGTACCAATGGGGGTTAGTACAGCTACTGAGGGACAACAACAACCGAACCAACACAATACGTTTCCCCAGCCAGTTACAGGGACACCCACCCCTAACTAGGACCATGGTGGATTTCAGGGTGCATATCAGGGTGCATATCATGGTGGCTATCAGGGAGTGAATCAGAGTGGTTACTCATATCAGCCGCAATGGTATGGTCAGGCACCATATGGACAGACACCATATGGATAGAGTAGTCTTTCTAGAGCGGTGGATGGATTTTTAAAGTTAAAGCCACCAACTTTTATAGGAAAGCAAGGGAAAACAGTATGGCCAGCATAGTAGATAGCCGATATGGAAAAGAACTTTCGTTTACTGGAGTGTTTTGATGCGGAGAAAGTGTTATATGCCACCCATATGCTGAAGGAAGAAGCCAATGGATGGTGGAACTCAACCAGACCATATCTGGAAACAAAGCATCATATAATCACTTGGCCCATACTCAAAGAGGCCTTCTTTGAAAAATACTTTCCAAGGAGTTTCCGCGACCAGATGGAGAAGGAGTTCATCAATCTACAGCAGTCTCAGATGACCATAGAGGCATACCAACGGAGGTATGAGGACTTGTTTTTCTTCTTTCCAACCAGTATGCAGGAAGAAGAAACTAAGACCCGTCGTTTCATAATGGGTCTTCGAGGTGTCATAAGAGAACATGTGTTGGGGCGAGGACTGAAGATCTATAATGAAGTTGTACAAGTGGCTCGAGTCATTGAACCAAGCCAGAGAGATAGCTTCTTTGCACAGAATAGCGATCAGAAGAGGCCTAACCCTGAGGCCCAAGGCGGAAGGAACAACAGACCATATCGTCCATTCAGGCCACCAACTAGCACTGTGCCTTCCAGACCTGTTCTTGCAGTGACATAACAAGCAACGGGATAGAACACCAGTGTGAAGTGCTTCAATTGTCAACAGGTGGGTCACTATACTAGAACATGCCCACTACCAAAGAGGGAACCGCAGCAAGGCAAAGTGTATGCCGTTACTACAGAGGAAGCAGCTGCATCACCTAATGTAGTCACTGGTATGATTCTATACTTACTCCTTAGTTATTGCATTAATTGTTTGAGCATATAGAACTAAAGGAAAAATTAAAAACCTCAGGTACAATAAATATTGCAGGGGTACTCGCCAGAGTCCTGTTTAACTCAGGGGCCACCCATTCCTTTGTATCAGTATCATTCGAGAAAGGACTAGATCAACCCATCAAGACTTTGGAACCAAGTTTGTTAGTTCGATCCCCCATGGGAATGGAAGTGGTATTAGAAGAGTATTATGGGCCTTACCCAGTGCACATTGAAGGACGACAGTTGGAAGCCAATTTAGTCTAGCTTGAGATGTCAGATTTCGATGTCATTCTAGGAATGGATTGGTTATCTCAGCATTCAGCAAGCCTGTTATGTGCTGAGAAGAAGTTAGTTTTCAAGGACAGAGAAGGAACGGAGTTCAACTTTAAAGGGACTAAGTTGCCTAGGAGGAGGAAGCTTATACTCTCAGCCCTAAAAGCAAGGAAGTGCTTAGAGAAGGGGGGAGTAGGATACCTCGTATCAGTAGTGGATGTAACCGCTGACTTGCCCAAAATGGAAGATATAGAGGTAGTGTGGGAATTTTCTGATGTATTTCTAGAAGACCTATCCGGATTACCACCAGTCAGGGCGACTGAGTTTGTGATAGATCTCCTACCAGGGGTGGCGCCTGTGTCTAAAGCACCCTATAGGATGGCTCCCTCAGAGTTGGAGTTAAAAATTCAACTGCAAGAATTATTAGACAAGGGCTTCATAAGGCTGAGTATATTACCCTGGAGAGCACCTGTGCTATTTGTCAAGAAGAAGGATGGTAGCGTACGTCTTTGTATGGACTATCGAGAGTTAAACAAGCTCACCATTAAAAACAGGTACCCACTACCTAGAATAGATGACTTGTTTGATCAACTGCAAGGTTCAAGTGTATTCTCAAAGATTGATCTGAGCTCAGGGTATCATCAACTCAAGATCAAGGAGGCAGACATTCCCAAGATAGCTTTCAGAACAAGGTATGGACACTACGAGTTCCTTGTGATGTCCTTTGGGTTGACCAATGGACCTACATCGTTTATGGAACTAATGAACCGAGTATTCCATGACATGTTGGACACGTCGGCTATAGTATTCATAGAAGATATTTTGGTATACTCCAAGGACAAGGAGACTCATGCAATGCACTTGAGAGCGGCATTACAAAGACTAAGAAGAGAGAAGCTCTATGCAAAGTTCAAGAAATGTGAATTTTGGCTAGACGAAGTAGCCTTCTTGGGTCACATGGTATCTACTGAAGGAATTAAGGTGGATCCCAGCAAAATTTCAGCCATAGTAGGATGAGAGGCGCCGAAGACAGTTGCTGAAATTCGTCGCTTCCTGGGCTTAGCTGGATATTACAGAAGGTTTGTGGAAGATTATTTCAAGATTGCCGTTCCACTCACCAGGTTGACCAAGAAGAGGGAAAAGTTCGTATGGACCGAAGAATGTGAGAAATGCTTCCAGACACTGAAGTCAAGGCTGGTTTTAGAACCTATATTGACTATTCCTAGTCCAGGCCTTCCATTCACACTGTACACAGATGCTTCAGGTTTGGGACTGGGAAGTGTGCTGATGCAAGGAGAACAGGTGATGGCCTATGCCTTAAGATAACTGAAGGAGCACGAGAAGAACTACCCTACTCAAGACCTAGAATTGGCAACAGTCATTCATGCTATCATGACCTGGAGGCATTACCTGTATGGTGAGAAATTTCAGATTAAGTCTGATCACAAAAGCCTGACATATCTTTTCACCCAAAAAGACCTGAACATGAGGCAGAGGAGGTGGTTAGAATTACTCAAGGACTATCACTGTGAGATTCAGTACCATCCTGGAAAAGCTAATATTGTAGCGGATGCTCTGAGTAGGAAATGGGCGTCAAACCCCGAAGCAGGGCCAAGTATAAATGCTACTTTGTGTGCTGCAGACTCTGGCTCATCAGAGAATGAAGAACAACTCTTATTAAAGTCAGCAGACGACCCAGTGGAGCAAAGTTTGATACACAAGTTTACTCTTATGTTCGCAGCACTGAAGATTTTGCCTGACCTAAAAGAGGAATTAAAAGCAGCAGTCCTACAGGACCCATACCTCAGGACAGTGCAAGAAGATTTGGAAAAGGGTCGAGCCAATCCTGATTTCACCTGGATGCAGACAAGTTACTCAGATATCATGGATGGTTATGCATACCGGAGAATGAGGACCTGGAAATTAGAAACCGAATCATGTTGGAAGCTCACTCCACTCCTTATTCAGTACATCCTGGGAGCACAAAGATGTACCATGACCTAAAGAGGTTGTACTGGTAGAGGGGTATGAAACCAGATGTGGCCAGATACATATTTCAATGTCTAAATTGCCAGCAAGTCAAAGCAGAAAGGTAGAGGCCCGCAGGCTTATTGCAACCATTACCTGAGCTCGCATGGAAATAGGATTGTATTACCATGGATTTTGTCACTGGCATACCTATGACTCCGAGGTCAGTGAATGCAGTTTGGGTAGTTGTAGACTGCCTCACCCAGACTGCAAGATTTATCCCTATCAGACCATAATACACCATGGACAGATTAGCAAAATTATATGTGGAAAATATAGTTAGACTCCACGGTGTCCTAGAGAGTATAGTATCTGACAGAGATCCACGCTTCACATCAAAGTTCTGGGAGGGACTATAGAAGGCCATGGGGATGAAACTAAAGTTCAGCACAGTCTTCCACCCTCAAACAGATGGTCAGTCAGAGAGGATCATCCAGATCCTACAAGATATGCTTCGAGCATGTGCTATCGACTTTAAGGGGGCTTGGGATGAGAAGCTTTCACTCATCGAGTTTGCCTACAACAATAGCTACCAGGCTACGATCCAGATGGCCCCATATGAGGCCTTGTATGGTAAGAAATGTCGAACACCATTGTTATGGGATGAGGTTGGGGAAAGACAGATCGTAGGACCAGAATTTGTGGAGGAAACTTGCAAAGCAGTGGATCAGATCAAGAACAGAGTAAAGACAGTTCAAGTGCGTTAAAAGCACTATGCTGATAACAGGCGCCGATACCTCAAATGCACCGTTGGTGATAAAGTATTTTTGAAGGTATCACCAGTAAGAGGCCTAAAGCGGTTCAAAAAGAAAGGAAAACTGTGTCCTAGATATGTGGGACCATATGAGATTCTGTCCCAATGTGGCAAAGTGGCCTATCAACTTGCATTGCCACCGGCGATGTCTAGTGTCCACAATGTCTTTCACATGTCCTTACTGAAGAAGTACGTAAGAAACCCTTCGCATATTTTTGTTGCAGACCCCCCATATTTGATAGAAGACTTGACCTTCGAGGTGGTACCATCAAGGTAGTTTGGAAGAGCCAGGATGTAGAAGAAATCACCTGGGAGGAGGAGGATGCCATGCGACAAGGTTACCCTCATCTTTTCGACTCTGAAGGTACATACAATTTCAGGGATGAAATTTCTTTTAAGGGTGGGGGAATTGTGAGACCTACATGTAAATTTCGGGGACGAAATTTCTTTTAAAGGTGGTAGAGTTGTAAGAACCGTGCTCTGAAAATCCGGTTTAATTGGTTTACATTGTGATAGGTCTCCCAATCATAACCGGACCAGAAGGCGAGGCCGGGTAACGAACCACGAGATCCAGGTATGAGAAACGAGGTGTAAAAATATACTTTTTTCATACCGGTCTCAGTACCGGTTTCACTCAGAGTGAGACCGGTATGTGCGATCGATATGTGCAAATTGGCAGGAGACGGACTCCAACCGGTCCCACACTCCGAAACAAAAATTTAAAAATTTTCTAGACGTGGAAAACCTTCCTAGAACGGTCTCCCACTATATATATGCACCTCAACTGTCACACCCCAATTCTGATCCAACCAGAACGGTGTGAGTGAACCGTCATTGAACCAACGGTTCACACCAGGATCTCGAATAGGCCGTGTCCACCCATACAAAACCAATTACACATAACCACAATCGGAATATAAATATACACGGAAGACTTTAAATAGAATGAACCGAGTATCTATTGATAATTTAAATAAATATCCCATTATTCAAATTCAAAGATAAAATAATAATCTTTCGTCATCTCTTAATAACAAACAAAAATAACCGAAATAAATAAATAAACAACAAGTACACGCGAGAAGGGCACTCGCATAAAGCGTCATGCTCGCCCCCGCCCGCCTGTACATCCAACACCGCGGCACCACCATACGCCGGAGCGTCACGTAATCGTCCACGATAACCCGCATCCAGATCTAAAACAATGTACATACAAAGGGTGAGCACACAACACAGCACAGAAGACAATCAGACAGTTTCACAAGATTATGCATGAGTAACAATCATTTTATCTGTGGGTCCGGTTTTAAGTTTACAATGTGCTATAGAAAGGTTTGGTGGCCCCCGCACCTCTATACACGAGTGTGGCGTCGCACAAGAATCACACTACCACCAACCCACATGCACCCATCATGGAATAGAGATAGAGCTAAGGTATACCCGCACCTCCCCGATACTCTACCCATACCCAGACCTAAGCCCCCGGCCGGGGCTGCAAACTAGGCTCGCAACTAACCAATCCTATATGTCAACAATGTATGCTATATCCCAAGACGGCCGCCTACGGCATAGAGATAGAGCTAGAGCGCAGTCGGGTCGGAGACCACCAAAACCTCACCTCCCCCGATACCCTATCCGCAACTAACCCACTAGGATAGAAACAATACAGTAGACCCTATCCCAACACAACTCCCTACGGCATAGAGATAGAGGCTAAAGCATCGTGGACAAGGCAGCGTCGACTCGGAATCCTCGGCACAACACAACGATGGCGGACAACATCAATATCGGAGACCAACGTACCACGATCTTCCCCGATACCCCACCCGTACCAAGCATGTTAAGATAGAATACTACAAAAGGTGCCAGTGTGAAGAGCGATCCCAGGCCCATGCCCCACCCACACACCAACGAAAACAACACATGCCTAACAATCACATCCTACGAATGCATGAACAATAATAATAACCGAAAGTAAGGATGGCATGTGAATATGCACAAACATCACATCATAGATATTCAATGATTAACAACGATTACTGTCCATTAATTATTAGGTTTAGGTCAGATTCCCTTACCGAGCTCGTTCGATCACTTGCTCCACGTCGCAAGACCCAAACGATAAGTCACGGCGTCCTACATAATATTAAGGTTTCATTAGAATATATTATTTAGGGTTTCATGTTGGTCGGAAACCAACAGGGGATCACAAAAATACCCTCACGGAGCGGCCGGTGGCATGTACCGGCCGCAACTCGAGGAAAGACGCGACCGGTATGGTCAGCCGGTCCCCACAACCAACTTCCCGAGAGGTAGCGGTGCAACATACCGGGTCGCACTATGTGCAACCGGTATAGTCGACGGATATGTTCCGAAAGACCATACATGGGTTCTTCGACCGCCGTCGATCATCCTCCACGGATTTTCGGGGTTTCTCCTATCCATTCTAAGTCTAGGCTTGAGTTAGGAGTTATCCCCAACTCATTCAAGTCTCGTTTCGACGAATATCATCTCGAAACTCGAATATAGGGTTTGACGGCAACTTAGGGTTTATTGGCCAATTTAGGGTTTTAGATCAATACCCACTTTGCATGGTATTGATCCACCCACACAACTAACATAGGGTAAGAAGATGGATTCAAACACTTACCGTTGACAAGCGTAGCGAGAGCTTCGTCAAACGGTAATGGCGGCACCTCCTTCTTCTTCCTAGCTCCTTCTCCTTTCCAAGCTCTTTCTCTTCTTTAGGGTTTGTGAGAGACAATGGAAAGGATTTGAGGGGTTTAAGGGTGTATTTATAGGCTAAAAATAGGGTTTAGTAACCCTACTAGGATTAGGAAACTTCTGGATTCGAAATCAGGAAAGCGGGACCCGCAGAGACCAATTTCCAAATTCCCGCACATAGGGCAGGCCATACCGGTCGACCGGTACCATCATCCGGTACCATCGACCGGTATACCTAAATCAGGTATCATTGGTCGACTTGGTCCGATTTCGCACTGTTTGTTATCCGCTTGCCCCGTCTGGCTCGGTGATGATCGGAAGACCTGTCAGGATACAAAACCAAGGTTAGACCGGGTTTCCAGAGTGCGGGTCTTACATCAACTTCTCCTTAGATCCTTCCAAACCTTATCAAACCCTAGGCTGTCTAGAAGAGATCTAAGAATGAGCAAAGAGGAAGGAGACTACACAAGAAGGATCTTTCCATTGGAAGAGCACGCCGCCATCCAACAGATACTGGTAAGTGCTCGACCTCCTTAGTGATGTTAGGATTTCAGATCGGAGCCGTGAAACGGTGCAATGATCCAAAATCCTATAAGTTCCAAAACCCTAGTTTTCATTAAGATCTGATCTGGGATTGATGCGACGAAATAGTTGAAACCTAGATGGCTAAACGAGTATTTGAACCTTATAATGGTTTAGGAAAAACCCTAAAAATCAAGTCGATGATCGAAGGGGGAGGGAGGTCCGAGATCGGGCTCTCGGACCCATACTGTCGGACCTAACCGCTAGACAATAAGTCCTACGATATATACCGCCGGACATACCGGCTGGACCTAAGTCCAATGGTATGTTCCTCCGGTATATACCGCAGGACATACTGGCTGGACTATAATCCCTTGCAGTATGAGCCTGTGGTATATGCCACAGGCGCATGCCGGTCTCTCTCTGAGTGAGACCAGTATATACCGCAGGACATACCGGTCTCACTCTATTGAGACCGGTACTGCGACCGGTATGCGTTCTAAGGCCTGTTTGTATGGCCAAACTTGGTTCTGACCAACGGTAACCCTAATAATTTATTCTAACCTATGAGTATGATCATGTAGGATATGTTGACAGCGTGAGTAGACCCTGTGATGCAGAGCGGACTTGTAATTACGCGTCAGGTAAGGGACAAGATACCAAACCCTAATTAACTAAAATAAACAGTAAACTATTGTAATTCACATTTGTATTTGGGTTTATTATTTGATGTTTGTGCATTTCATATGTCATTTAGTTATTTAATTTCTTATTATCTGTTCATGCATATTCATATGCTAGGATGATGTTTGTTTAGGCATGTGAATGTTTTTAGTTAGTGTGTGGAATGTGAAGGGGAGTGGAGCCCTGGATATATCCTCACACTAACACTTTTTCATATCGCCGTCTACCTTAGCGGGCTTGGTACGGTGTAGGGTATCAGGGGGAGGACGTGGGATTGTGGTTCAGCCTGCCCACCAGACTCAAGCCCTATCTCTATGTCGTAGGGAGCCGTGCTGGGGTAGGGCCATAGATACTGTATTGACATATAGGACAAGTTTGAAATGGATCCCACTTGCAAGCCCTTGCTAATAGGGGTTTAGGTATTGGTATGGTATAGGGTATCAGGGGGAGGACGCGGTAGTGTGGATTGTAGCCTGACCGCCAGACTCTAGCTCTATCTTTATACTGGAGTGAGTAATGTGGGGCAACAGTAGTAATGTGGATTGTAGCCTGACTGTTGGGTGTGCTCACACTCTCGTGCATAGAGGTGCGGTGGCCGCCAAACCTTACCATAGCATTTTGCAAGTTATACCTGACTCAATTGTAATATTATCCCATGCATTTTGTATGTTGCATTGATCTTTTACTTTACTGAGCTAAGTTGTGAGCTCTCCTAAATATATATTCTTTCCTTTCAGATTTTGATGCAGGGTATACAGTTGATGACTTTACGACTGCCCCAGCATACGGTACAATCGCTGCTATTGACACACAGACAGTAGAGGACGAGCATGACGCCTCATGCGAGTGCTCATTCTGTGTGTTCCTTTATAGACGGTTTATTTTATAACAATACATTGTAATAATTTATTATTTAAATTTGTAAATGATTGGCATAATTGGGTAATTATTTTATTTACAAATTTAGAGCTCAGTTCATTTATCTATTTAATTCCATTGCTATTTATTACTCTCTAATTATGTTAGATTGTTTGGAATGGTTTGTTTACACGGTCTATTGAGATCCTAGTGTGAGCGGTGGTTTGGAGACGGTTCACTCACACTTCTGGTTCAGTCAGAATTTAGATGTGACAACTTTAGTACCTTTTCAACGTCCAAGGTGAACTCAGGAATAGTCCTATCTTTTTCGATGTCTTCTTGCACCGTTCTCAGATAAGGGTCTGATTTAATAGTGGCTTTCACTTCATCTATTATATCAGGTACAATCTTCAATGTGGTAAACATATTTAAAAATAAATGAATAAACCCTTGGTTGGTTGATCCACCTGGTGCATCTATCACGAACTGCTCATTACCATGATTGAATACTTTTCCTGTAACACACATTGCTGCAGTCATGTTAACCTCTCCTTGGGATTTTATCATTGCTTTTCTGCTTAGCGCATCTGCAACTACATTAGCCTTTCCTGGATGATACTGGATATCGCAATCATAATCCTTCAATAATTCCAGCCATCTTCTTTGTCTCATGTTCAACTCCTTCTGATTAAAAAGGTAAGTGAGACTCTTATGATCTGACTTAATCTGAAATTTTTTTCCATACAAATAATTTCTCCATATCTTGACAGCATGTACTACTGTTGCTAATTCTAAGTCATGAGTGGGATAGTTCTTTTCATGTGTCCTTAGTTGTCTTGAGGCATACACAACTACTTGTTCTCCTTGCATAAGCACACATCCTAAACCCAACCCAGACGCATCAGTATACAAGGTAAATGGTTGTCCTGGAATAGGAATAGTCAAGATGGGAGCAGATATCAATCTAGCCTTCAATGTTTGGAACCTTTTCTCACATTTGTCGGTCCAAACAAACTTTTACCTTTCAAGGGGGGGCGGCGTCTGGAGTATCTTCTCACGATTTGTCGGTAGACCCAAACAAACTTTTTCTCCTTTCTGTAGGATCCCTAACGCGGTCAGATGGCTAAGGCGACTCATTAGCCAAAACCACACTTTTAATTTGGGGAAAGGTTTAATGTCCATATCTTGTTTTGAATGTTGTCTTTAGAATATCACCTTCCTTAATCTTCAACTGATGGTATCCTGACCGAAGATCATTCTTGGAGAACACCTTGGCACCTTGCAACTGATCGAACAAGTCATCAATCCGAGGCAATGGGTACCAATTCTTGATTGTAAGCTTATTCAATTCTCGATAGTCTATACACAGTCGAACGCTACTGTAAGATCCGTGTCAATCTAACCTGGTCTTACCACTTTGAACCAGGTTTACCCATTATGGTCTAGTCAAATGGACCAAGGGCGTGAAGGAGATCGAGATCCCAGGTATCAAATCGACCCAAACACGCTTAAAATAGGGGAAGGGTCGCATACCCAGCTAAGCAGGGTCGGACCTCCCAAAATAGAAAGTCAGACCCTCAGTTTTGAAGGGAGGGTCGGACAGCTTAAGACCCTAGGGTCGACGGGATCATTGACCCTCCCATCGACCCTCGGATTCTGCCGAATATAGAAATTAGGAAATTTCTATATTTTTCGATTGGGATTCTTTCCTAATCTCAGAGGGACTTATTTAATATGTTCCTAATCTATTTAAAGGACATCCCTAAGCCACTTTCACTCCTTTTACAACCCTAATCGAATTGAGAGAAAGAGAGGAGAAGGAAAGAGGAAGAAGAAAGGGAAGGAAGAGAAATTAAGCCAAAAGAAAAGAGTTGCAGAGAAAGATTATTCTTCTCAGGTATGGATACTAATTCCATGAGTTTCTACAGACCTTAGGCTAGTTAATGTTGAGAGTGTGATTTCGAAGAAACCCAAACCATCAAGCTATGGTTAGGTTTCCATGGAAAACCATAGAAGGATGCATGAAAGCTATCTAGGTGGATTATACATGGGTTCAGACCATGGAATGAATGTAGAATAGAATGTAGGAGCAAGCCATAGGATTCCAAGCACGAAGAATGGACTAAAAGAGGGAATTGGACCAAAGTGCACCGAGGGTCGCACCGAGGGTCGATGACCATCTGACCCTAGGTGTTCCTGACCATCGACCCTCAGTGTTCGGGAAGTTCAGAGTTAAGGGAAGGTCGCACCCAGGGTCGATCCTGACTCCGACCCTACCTCCGACCCTCAGTTAACAACATAGTTTTTAAAACTAGAATTAATTCTAATTAAATTCTATCGACTTTGTTAGGTCTTCTAGCAATATAATAACACTGTAAAGGTGATTCTAAAGCTTGGAAAAGTATCTATTAGCAAGCTAAGGTGAGGAACCAGAACTCCAAACTAAATTGGTTAATAACAAAAACTGTTTTCTATTTCTTGAGTCCTATGCTATGCTTGATTCTATGCGAATATGTTTGTAATGTGCATACCGCATGCCATCCAATATTTCTATTACTTGTTCATGCATATTTACTTTATTGTTTATAACATGATGATGATGATGATGATAGGAATAGGCATGTGCTTGTATGTGTGTGGTTGGTGTACTTGATGCGAGCGAGTATCAGGGGAGGTGTGATGTGAACGTCAATAAACGTTAACCTTTGGTGGGTCTCAGCACTTTAGCTCTATCTCTAACTCAAGTCTTGTGCAATAGCATCGTTGTATCGCCATTACTTTAGCAGAACTATTGTGTTGTAGAGTATTAGGGGAGGTGGTCTCGGTCCTTGTAGTCTCTGACTCTACCGGGGGGCCTTAGCTCTATCTCTATGGACATTCTGAGGGATGCTGGGGTGAGGCCTTGGATACACTTTTTGACATTAGGATTGGTTAGTTGCGAGCCTAGTTTGCAGCCCTCACTAACAGGGGCTTACCTGTTGGTATGGCACTATATAGCAATAAATGTAACCTTTGTTATATAATGTTCATGATTGGGTGCATGTGAGTTGACGATAAACGTGATCTTCGGGTAACGTCACACACTCGTGTATAGAGGCGGGGTCAATAAACGCGACATTTGGCTACCTAAACCTTTCTATTGCATACTGCAAACTTATATACCAGACCAAAGATATAAATTGATTTTTGCATGCATATGTATTGTTGCATTGTTTTGGCTACTCACTGAGCCGTGATGTGTGCTCACCCCTCGACGTTGAATATTTTTAGTTGATGATGCAGGTTATACCGTTGAAGACTATATGAATGCGTCTACGTACGGGAACGTGGCAGCGATGGAAGCTGAAGCTGAAGTGGATACACACGACTCCTCTTGCGAGTGCAACTCGTGTGTATTTGATTAGACATTTTATAGGTTTCTTTATTGGATTTATTAAGACATGTATTTGGTATTTAAATATTTATGTCTCAGTTGAAAACAGAATAATTTTCTATTAAATTATTAATATCATCTTAGTTTCTCAGTTCATGTTATTATAAGACTTTCGCTATTGTGTATTTACTCTTATTATGATTACAGAGCATCTCAGGCCTTGTCCGTTGAACTAGCATACATTCAAGACAATAGTGAACTGAGATAGGATAAACTAAAAGCTTTAATACAAACACATTGTAAGCACAAGTGATGATTGAGACCAAATTTAAAAAGAGAATAATGCATCTATTAAAGGGAAAACAAGTTACATACAATGAGTGAGAGAAACAAAACGTATATACATAACTAAAGCAGAGTACAGTCCACAACCCGGACAGTTCCTCTGTAGTACAAGAAAATAAAGTACGATCAAGAAGCTGGAGGCGAAGGAGGAGGCGGGGCCTGATGATCTCGGTCATAGTCCTCAGCATAGACCCTAGTCAACCAAGCCACCTGGGTCTGGGTCGTCTGGAGACTAGCTGCAAGATCGGCTACTCTCCTATCAGTCGCCCGCTAGACCGATAACCGCTCATCCACCCTCATACGCTGGGCGTCTAGCAACTCCTCCATCCTCATATCAGATCTACGCTGAGCCTCCCTGATCTTTTGCAGCATCTCCATCATGTCAGAAGGTGGGAGTGAAGGACCAGCCGCATGCGAAGGACCAGCCTCAGGTACAGGATCCATCGCAGAAGAAGTACCAACACCAGCCGCATGAGTAGGTGAAGGCGGTGGTATCGCGTCAACATCCATATACATGCGGTCGTCATCGTCGACAGGATCCACATGAGCTCTGGCAGCGGCAGCAGCAGCCTCGGCATCAGCCATCTCGATACGAGTGTGAGGGCGCACCATCGCGTTCCTCTCCTCATCACTAACCTGGGCATCCCGCATACCCATCTTGCAAATTTCCTCCCAATCTAGAGGCGACGAGAAGGTCTTCTCCTAGATCTTCTCATCTACCAGGTCAACCCCTAGACGGGTCAGTAGCATTGTAATCATGCGTCCATAGGGTAGATTACCCCTATGACCGGACAATGTAGCACTAATCATAGTCCGCATGATAATGTATGGAAGGTAGACGGGCTGGCGAGTGCAGATGCTATAGATCAAAAACTGGGTCAGCTGAGAAACCCTCTCATAGTGCCCACTCTGCGGAATCAGATTATGCTGGATAATCTTACCGCAAGTAACAAGCTCTCATCTGCCAACGATCATGACGAAACAACTGATTATCGATCTCGGACCTCATCTCCATCTCAACAAACTGTGGCTCTCCAGGCGCACAGTACACCATGGGGCCATCTTAAGGAATGCCCAACAAGTCGGCCAGCTGCTGATAGTCGAAGGAGATATCTACCCCCTTGACGTAGCTGGTGATGCGCAACTCCTGACCATGCTCAACGTCATTGTAATTCCCCACCACCTGGAGATTACAATAGAACTGACGCACCAAATCCGGGCATGTGCACGCGTAGTATGTAATGACAGGAAGCCACCCCATGTCACCAAAGGCTCCCTCTACGTTGAACACGGCTAACTCAGCCAAGTTCACCATACGACCACCCTCAACCATCTTACGGGCATAGTCAGCATACCGTGCCTCGGCTTCATTGGAACGGAAGCGAAGGGGATCACGAACTCTGGGTACATTGGTACGAGCCATGGTATCTGCAAAATAAGAAAGAAAAGGAAAACAAGGAGTTAATAGGATAAAAATCCGAAACTTGATTTAATAACGACGTAAGTTGACCATAAAGCCCCATTTCTCACCATACAAGTGGGCATAAGGGCTTACGTAGGTTTAAAGATATCCTACAACCCACATGCCGTAGGAAATTTTAACTGACGATGTCCAATTTGAAGAAATTCAAGAAAAATTGAAAACGTCGACAAATTAGGGCAAAAAGAGAAAATTTCAAGTTTCTCGATAACTAACCGATGAAACTCAAAAATTTTTGAGGGCTTTCGTTCCTCGAGACACCAATAACAAAAGCCCCCAATAAAAATCCAATTTTTACGGTTGAAAAAAGTTTAATTTGGAAAATACAAGTTAAACGTGCGAAAACCTAGAAATGGAAACCTAAAACCAGGTAAAAATGGGAATACATACCTGTAAGGATGAAGTGGACGTTGAAACCCGGAGTCAAACCGATCAAAAATGGTAGAGTAGCACTGTAGCAACTCAGAGAGGAGAGACGAGTCGAAACGGAGGAGGAATAGTGAGAAATGACCCAAAATCGGACCTTAAAAATCTGATTTTTGGTCTGAGGGTCGGACAATTCGACTAGCACAATCGACCCTCCCATCGACCCTCGGCTCTCGGGAATCTGACAGAAAGTCAAGGGTCGGAACTGAGGGTCGGAGACCCATCGACCCTCGCATCGACCCTCAGCTCTCGGGAAGAACAGGTCATTCCCAGGGTCGGATACCAAGGGTCGGACATACCATCGACCCTGCATAGAAAAGACAGTATTTTTTTATAAATTGAGCCAGAATTGGAATTGATTATCGATTAGCGTGCCTACATGAAATATGAATGACTTCTCACCTATTTTGATAATTTTCAGGCACCACCAATCACCGAAAGGAATCATGTCTGGACGTAGAGTAACCCGACAGACCCGAAATGTAGTCCCACCACCACCACCCGTGGAGGAGACTAGTCAAGAAAATAACTATGCACCGGGTAATCCAGAACCGGCAAACCCTACAAATTTGCCACCTCCACCACCAAAGCTAACAACCGTGGTGATGAACTTGGCACAACAGCTGCAGCAGATGCAACACGCGCAGGCTCCGATGCAGGTTGCCATGGGAATTATGTTTTAAGCCACTCAGGTTGCACCCATGCACACAGGGCAAGCCAGTGCAGCACCGGTGGGTAACCACCCAGCTCATCAGACACCTCAGCAACCGGCTGCACAGATTCCAGTGCATGTTCCAGAAGCAGCTCAGGGTGATTACCAGTATCCACACCATATGTTTGGGGCAAACCCCCAAAATCAGCTGGACCACTCCCGACTAGTAGAGAGATTTTTGAAGATGAAACCCAAAGAATTCATCGACAAACCGTCTGATCCGTTGTGGCCAGCCCAATGGATAAAAGAGATGGAGAGAAATTTCCTCATGATGACTATCACAGAGGAAGAGAAAGTACTATGCGCCACCTTCATGCTCAAGGGCGACGCACATCATTGGTGGAAATCAAATAAGGCATATCTACTGACCAAGCACGCCCTACTGACCTGGGCTATATATAAAGAATCCTTCTTTGAGAAATATTTTCCACGGAGCTTCAGAGATTCGATGGAGAAGGAGTTCCTGAGCCTATATCGGGGACGGATGATCGTGGACTCATATCAACAGCGCTACGAAGAGCTGTTTTTCTTTGCACCGGCTAGCATGCAAGAAGAAGATACCAAAACCCGTAGGTTCGTCACGGGACTGAGAGGAAGGATCAGGGAACATGTTCTGGGTTTAGAGAAGAAAATCTATAATGAAGCTGTCCAGATTGCTCGAGTGATTGAATCAAGCCAGAAGGAGAGTTACTTTACTCAGAACAGAGGCATCAAAAGGTCAGCCGGAAATTCCTACAACGGAGGCAATAACAGGACGTATAAGCCTTTCCGTCCTCAGAATTTTACTGCTGCAAACAAGACTACTCTAGCAGCTCAAGCTCAGCCAAAGCCAAATTCTGAAGTCCTGAAATGTTTTAATTGCAACCAGTCGGGACATATGGCAAGGGAGTGCCCTAAGCCCAAGAAGCAATTCCAACAGGGACGTGTATATGCTGTTACGTCCGAGGATGCGGCCGCATCACCCGATGTGGTCACAAGTATGACTGAAACTTTCAAAGTTATAATTACATTGAATGAGCATGTAGACTAAGTAAATATAAATCACAGGTATTGTACATATAAATGGTGTACCCGCCAGAGTACTCTTCGATTTCGGAGCTACTCATTCATTTATATCTGTGTCATTTAGAAAGAAGACAAAATTACCCACAAAACATTAGACTACAAATTACTTGTACGATCATCGATGGGGTTAGAAGTGAAATTAGAGAAAGGCTATGGACCATGTCCAGTTCTCATTGGCGAGAAAACCTTAGATGCAACCTTGATACAACTTGAGATGGCAGACTTTGATGTCATCTTGGGAATGGACTGGTTAGCTTGGCATTCTGCAAATCTATTATGCGCCAAAAAGAAGCTAACGTTCAAAGACAAAGAAGGAGTAGAATTAAGTTTCTCGGGAACCAAACTTCCCCGGAGGCGCAAGCTCATACTTTCAGCACTAAAGGCTAAGAAGTGCCTTGAGAAGGGGGCAATCGGGTATCTAGTATCCGTGGTCGACCTAACCAAGGACACGCCACGAATGGAAGATATTGATGTCGTGCGGGACTATCCTGACGTATTTCTGGAGAACTACCCGGATTACCACCCGACCGAGCCACGGAGTTTGTGATAGACCTTATACCTGGAGCCGCACCCGTGTCTAAAGAACCTTATAGAATGGCTCCTACGGAACTGAAGGAATTAAAAGTTCAACTACAAGAACTGCTGGACAAGGGTTATATTCGACCCAGTATATCTCCATGGGGTGCACCGGTGTTATTCGTAAAGAAGAAATATGGTAGCGTTCGATTATGCATCGACTATCGGGAGTTGAATAAACTGACAATCAAGAATCGATATCCACTACCTCGGATCGATGACTTGTTCGATCAGTTACAAGGAGCAAGAGTATTTTCTAAGATCGATCTTCGATCAGGCTATCATCAGTTGAAGATTAAAGAAGGTGATATTCCAAAGACAGCTTTCAGGACCAGATATGGACATTATGAATTTTTGGTTATGTCTTTCGGATTAATTAATGCACCGGCAACGTTCATGGAACTTATGAACCGAGTCTTCCATGATATGTTGGATACGTCGGTTATAGTATTTATTGATGACATATTGGTATATTCCAAGGACAAGGAAACTCATATCAAGAACCTAAACGCAGCCCTACAGCGTTGAAGGAAAGAGAAGCTATATGCCAAATTTTCAAAGTGCGAGTTTTGGCTAAGCGAAGTCGCATTCCTAGGCCATGTAGTATCCGCTGAAGGAATCAAAGTGGACCCCAGCAAGATCGAGGCTATTGTAAAGTGGGAAGCACCAAAGAGCGTTTCGGAAATCAGAAGTTTTCTGGGTCTAGCTGGTTATTATCGGAGATTCGTAGAAGACTATTCTCGGATTGCCGTACCTCTCACCAGTTTGACTAAGAAAGGTGAAAATTTTGTATGGACCGATAAATGTGAGAAGAGTTTCCAAACACTGAAGACCAGATTGATATCTGCCCCAATTTTGACTATTCCTATTCCAGGACAGACGTTTACCTTATACACTGATGCGTCGGGACTGGGATTAGGATGTGTGCTTATGCAAGGAGAGCAAGTAATTGCTTATGCTTCAAGACAGTTAAAGGTACATGATTAAAATTATCCCACTCATGATCTGGAGCTAGCGGCAGTAGTACATGCGGTCAAGATATGAAGACATTACCTATACGGAGAGAAATTTCAGATTAAGTCGGACCATAAAAGTCTTACTTATTTATTTAATCAGAAGGAGTTGAATATGAGACAACGAAGATGGCTGGAACTATTGAAAGACTATGATTGTGATATCCAGTATCATCCGGGAAAAGTGAACGTAGTAGCGGATGCATTAAGCAGAAAAGCAATGATAAAATCTCAAGGAGAAGTTAGCACGACCGCAGCAATGTGCACCACCGGAATAGTATTCAATCACGGCAACGAGCAGTATGTGATAGATACAACGGATGAATCAGCCAACCAAGGGTTTATTCATTGGTTTTCGAATATGTTCGCGGCATTAAAGATTATACCGGATATAGTGGACGAAGTGAAGACAGCTATCAAAGCAGATCCTTATCTGAGAACAATACAAGAAGATATTGAGAAAGGTAGGACCAACCCTGAGTTCACCTTGGATGACGAGAAAGTACTGAAATACAAAGGAAGAATATGTGTACTTGAAAATCGGGATGGTCAAGATTGGAGCTGATATCAATCTAGCTTTCAAGGTTTGGAAACTCTTCTCGCATTTATCCGTCCAAACATACTTTTCGCCCTTCTTAGTCATACTGGTAAGAGGTACGGAAATTCGGGAATAGTCTTCCACAAATCGTCGATAATACCCAGCTAGACCCAAGAAACTTCTAATTTCTGCAACGCTCTTCGGTGCTTCCCACTTTACAATAGCCTCGATCTTGCTGGGATCCACTTTAATTCCTTCAGCGGATACTACATGGCCTAGAAATGCGACTTTCTTTTGCCAAAACTCACACTTTGTAAATTTGGCGTAGAACTTTTCCTTTCGTAGTCACTGCAGAGCGGCGTTTAGATTCTTAACATGCGTTTCCTCATCCTTGGAGTAGACTAATATATCATCAATGAATACAATAACCGACGTATCCAACATGTCATGGAAAACCCGGTTCATAAGTTCCATAACGGTTGCTAATGCGTTTGTCAATCCAAAAGACATGACCAAAAATTCATAATGTCCATATCTGGTCTTGAATGCTATCTTGGGGAGGATATCACCATCCTTAATCTTCAGCTGATGGTAGCCTGACCGAAGATCAATCTTTGAGAACACTTTGGCACCTTGCAACTGATCGAACAGGTTATTGATCCGAGGCAATGGATATCGATTCTTGATTGTCAGTTTATTCAGTTCTCGGTAGTCTATACACAAGCGAACGCTACCGTCCTTCTTCTTCACGAATAATACTGGCGCTCCCCATGGTGATATGCTAGGGCAAATGTAACCCTTGTCCAGCAGTTCTTGTAGTTGTACTTTCAATTCCTTCAGTTCAGTAGGAGCCATTCTATAAGGTGCTTTCGATACTGGTGCGGCTCCAGGTATAGGATCTATAACAAACTCCGTGGTTCGGTCGGGTGGTAATCTTGGTAATTCTTCAGAAAATACGTCTGGGAGGTCACACACGACATCAATATCTTCCATTTGTGGTGCTTCTTTGGTAAGGTCAACCACAGATACTAAATATCCGACTGCTCCTTTCTCAAGGCACTTCTTAGCCTTTAGCGCCGAGAGTATGAGCTTTCATTTACGGGGAAGTCTGGTTCCCGTAAAACTGAACTCTGCTCCATCCTTGTCTTTAAATGTCAGCTTCTTTTCGACACACAATAAGTTTGCAAAATGCCGAACTAACCAGTCCATTCCCAAGATGACATCAAAATCTGTCATCTCAAGTTGGATCAAGGTCGCATCCAAGGTCTTTTCACCAATAAGAACTGGACATGGTCCATAACCCTTTTCTAACTCCACTTCTAATCCCATAGGTGATCGTACAAGTAGTTTGTAGTCTAAGGATTTAAGGGGTAAATTTAACTTCTTTCCAAACGTCACAGATATAAAGGAATGAGTAGCTCCTGAATCAAAGAGTACTCTGGCGTGAATGCCATTAATCGGTACGATACCTGTGATTTGTCTTGGTTTAGTCTACATGCTCATACAATGTAATACAACTAACTAAAAAAAATGTAAGTCATACCTGTGACCACATCAGGCGATGCGGTAGCTTCCTCGGATGTAACCGCGTAAACTCATCCTTGATGTAGCTGCTTCTTGGGCTTAGGACATTCCCTTGCTATATGTCCCACTTGGTTGCAGTTAAAACATTTTATCCCTTCAGTAATTGGCTTATGTTGCTGTTGAGCTACGGGAGTAGTCTTGGTTGCAGCGGTAAAGCCTTGAGCACGGAAGGGTTTGAATGTCTTGTTATTCCCTCCATTATAAGAATTTCCAGCTGGCCTTTTGATGCCTCTGTTTTGCATGAAATAACTCTCCTTCTGGCTCGATTCTATAACTCGAGCAATTTGTGCCGCTTCATTATAAATTTTCTTTTCATGTCCCAGAACGTACTCGCGGATGCTTCCCCTAAGTCCCATAACGAACCTTCGGGTCTTTGTGTTTTCGTCTTGCATACTAGTGGGTGCAAAGATGAACAGCTCTTCATAACGCTGTTGATACGCATCCACGGTCATCTGCCCCTGATATAAACTCAGGAACTCTCTTTCCATAGAATCTCTGAAACTTCTCGGAAAGTACTTCTCAAAGAACGCCTCTTTATAAATGTCCCAAGTCAGTTGGGTGTGTTTTGGAAGTAAATACGTCCTGGTAGACCTCCACCAATGGTGTGCATCTCCTTTCAGCATAAAGGTGGCGCACAACACTTTTTATTCTTCATTTAGTGTCATCATCATAAAGTTTCTTTCCATTTCGTCAACCCAGTGTGCCGGCCATAAAGGATCTGTTGGCTTGCCATTGAATTCTTTGGGCTTTAGTTTCAGAAAATGCTCTACCAGTCTGGAGTGGTCTAGTTGCTGCGGAACATATGCTCCATACATAGGTGGTTGGTATTGATATCCACCTGGAGCTATCTCAGGATTTTGTACTTGAGCCCGCATGATAGGAGTCTGAGGTGCGTGGGGTACTGTGTTACTTCCTCCTGGTGCTGTGCTTGCCTGTCCGGCATTGGAGGTGTCTGTGCAGCTGGAAGAGTTATGCCTATGGCAGCTTGGATAGTAGCTTGTGCCTATTTCATCTGTTGCAGCTGTTGGGCCAAGTTCATTACGACTGTGGCCAAGTCTATAGGTGGAGCTAGCAGATTGGTAGGATTTTCCTGCCCATTTATGACGGACGGTGCCGTGTTCATATTCCCTTGTGTTCCCGGTTATGTTTGGTTATCTTCCCCCACAGGTAGTGGTGGTGGAATAGAATTACGGCTTTGTCTGGTTACTCTATGTCCCGCCATTAATTAATCTGATAGTGGGATTGCCTGAAATCATTGAACACGAGAGACAATCATTAAATACTTCATTCTCATATTTTAAAACCACTAACAAATGCAAATTTCAAATTTTTCAGGTCATTCTGTCGAAAATGCGGTGTTTTCATTGCAGGGTCGATGGTGGGGGTCGATGGGTGTCCGACCCTCAGTCTGCGACCCTGGGAAATCACCCATTCTTTCCGAGAGCCAGGGGTCGATGGGGGGTCGGAGGAGGTCCGACCCAAGGTGCGACCCCTGGTTCTCTGTCAGATTCCCAAGAGCCGAGGGTCGATGCGGGGGTCAATGCGGGGGTCGATTGTTTTAATCGAATTTTCCGACCCCCGGACTAAAAATCTGATTTTTAAGTCCAATTCAAAGTCCATTTCTCATTCTTTCTTCTCCGCTTCGACTCAACTCATCCCTCTGAGTTGCTACAGTGACAACTCCGATCCGTTGGTGGTTTGCACTCCTTATTTCGTCGTCTACACCTCCGTTACAGGTATGTCTTCTACCTTTTTATGTTTTTAGGTTTCTTTACCTAGGTTTTTGCTCGTTTATCTCGTATTTTTCAAATTAAACTTTTTCCAACCGTAAAAATTTGATTTTTATTGGGGGTTTTTGTTGTTGGTGACTCGAGGAATGAAAGCCCTCAAAAATATTCGAGTTTCATCGGTTGGTTATCGAGAAACTCGAAATTTACACTTTTTGCCCTAATTTTGTCTAGATTTTAAATTTCTTGAAATTTCTTGCAATTCAATCTAATTAGTTGAAATTTCTGAATGTATGAGTCTCACAGGATAGTCTAGGATCTATGTAAGTCCTCCTGCCCACGCGTATGAGTGAAAAGTGACTTTTGACCAATTTACGTCGTTATTATGTCGAAATTTTGGGTTTTTACTCTCTACTAATCCATTATTTGTTTTTCTTTCTTATTTGCAGATACTATGGCTCGTACCAAGGTACCCAGAGTTCGTGACCGTCTTCACTTCCGTTCCAATGAAGCCGAGGCACAGTATGCCCACTACGCTCGCAAGAAGGTAGAGGGCGGCCGCAAAGTGGACTTGGCTAGCTTAGCCTTGTTCAATGTGGAGGGGGCCTTTGGTGATATGGGATGGCTCCCCGTCATCACCTATGACGCGTGTACCCGTCTTGAGTTGGTACGCCAGTTCTACTGTAATCTCCAGGTGGTGGGAGATTACAATGATGTTGAGAGGGGTGGTGAGCTTCGGATCACCAGCTATGTCAAGGGGGTTGACGTTTCATTTGATTATCGGCAGCTGGACGACTTGTTGGGCATTTCCTAGGCTGGCCCCTTGGTATTATGTGCCCCTGGAGAGCCCCAGTTATTTTCTCCACAGATGAGGGCTGAGATCGATAGCCACCTCATCAAACCTGATCGCTGGCAGATGAGAGCGAGTTATCTGTGCTCAGATCCACGGATATACTGCAAGATCATTCAGCATAACCTGATACCGCAGAGTGGTCATTACGAAAGGATCTCCCAGTTGATCCAGTATCTATTATACTGCATATGCACTAGACAGCCCGTCTGCCTTCCCTACATCATCATGCGTACGATGATCAATGCCACGTTGCCCAGTCACACTGGCAACCTTCCTTACGGACGCATGATCACTACCTTGCTTACCCGCCTGGGGGTTGACTTATTGGATGAGAAGATTCAGGAGAAATCCTTCTCATCGCCTCTGGATTAGGAGGCTATTTGCAAGATGGGCATGCGGGATGCCCAAGTCAGCGATGAGGAGAGGAACGCGATGGTGTGCCCTCTCACTCGAGTAGAGATGGCTGACGCTGAGGCAGTAGCAGTAGCAGCCGCTGGAGCAGGGGTTCAGGGGGATGATGACGACCGGCTATACATGGATGTAGATGTCATACCTCCTCCATCACCTACTCATGCTACTGGAGCTGGTCTGTCTTCTTCGGCCGGTCCTTTGTATGCAGCTGGTCCTTCGTATGCTCCTTCTGACGACATGATGGGGATATTGCACGAGATAGAAGAGGCTCAGCATATGTCTGACTTGAGGATGGGAGAGCTTCTAGAGGCTCAGCGCTCGTCCGATTAGTGGGTGGGAGAGCTTCTGGTTGCTCAGCACGTATCGGATCAGCGGATGGGAGAGCTGAGGGATGCTCAGCTGTGACTGACTAGCGGGTGGCTGATCTCACAGCTAGTCTCTAGACGACCCAGACTCAGATAGCTTGGTTGACCAGAGTCTACGCTGAGGACTATGATAGAGACCGTGAGGCACCGCCTCCCCCATCACATCCAGCTTCTTGATGTACTTCTCTTTTATTTTTCTTTTTGTAATTCTTTAATCGTGTGGCCAACATAATTTATATTATTATATATATTTATTATTATATTATATATATATATATATATATATTAATCATATATATATATATATATATATATATATATATATATATATATATATATATATAAACATTTGTTCTTCCTTTTGGTTGTATATAAATTTGTTTCTCATTTAATAGATACATTATTCTCTTTCAGTTTAGTCTCAAACAACACAGATGCTTATGGTGTGTTATTATTACATCTTTTAAATTTTTATCCTATCTCAGTTCACGACCTTTTGTGGAAGTAAACGGTTTTACAGATAAAGCCTAAGATGCTCTAATACCAAGTTGTCACACCCCAATTCTGCACCATTCAGAACGGTGTGATGAACCGCTAATAAAATAATGGTTCAACCAGGATCTCTAGTAGGCGGTATCCATTAAAAATAAAACCATGCACATCCACAACCATAATCAGAATAAATACACAATAGCGGAAGTCTTATAGTAAATGAACTGAGAACTCTAAATGTAATAAACATAATTAAAATATCAAGTTATTGTTGTTATTGTTGTATCAACTGAGACATAAATAAATAAAATATCAATACATCCTTTTATAAATTCAAATAAAATTCTAATAGAATACGCATGAGTTACACTCGCATGAGGGGTCATGTGTATCCTCCAAGTCTTCAGCTTCCATTGCAGCAACACGCGCATACACCGGAGTATTCATATAATCTTCAACTGTAGTACCTGCATCATCAACTAAAAATATTCAACGTCGAGAGGGTGAGCACACATCATGGCTCAATGAGCAAACAAAACAATGCAACAAACATATGCATGCATTCAATTCATAACTTTGGTCTGGTAAATAAGTTTGCAATGTGCTATAGAAAGGATAGGTGGCCAAAGGTCACGTTTATTGACGCCGCACCTCTATACATGAGTGTGTGAAGTCGCCCAAAGGTAACGTTTATTGTCGACCCACATGCACCCACCATGGACAATGTACACGCAAAGGTAACGTTTATTGTTGTACCCGTTGCCCATACCAACATGTAAGCCCCTGCTAGCGAGGGCTCGCAAACTAGGCTCGCAACTAACAAATCCTAATGCCAATCAGTGTATCCAAGGTCTCACCCCAGCATCCATCAATACACATAGAGATAGGGCTAAAGCCCCCCGGCAGAGTCAGAGACTATACGGTCCGAGACCACTTCCCCTCATATCCTACAACGTAATAGTTCTGCTAAGGTAATGGCGATACGATGATGTCAGTGGACAAGACTTGAGTTAGAGATAGAGCTAGAGTGTTGAGGCCCCGCCTATGACACCTCCCCTTGATACTCGCTCGCATCAAGCACGCCAACCACACACATACATCCACATGCCTATTCCTATCATCATCCTCATCATCATGTTATAAACAATAATTAAATATGCATGAACAGTAATAATAGAAATATTGGATGACATGTTGAATGCACATAACAATCATACACGCATAAAATCAATCACGGCATTAAACTCAAGAATAAAACAGTTTATTATTAACCAATTAGTTTAGGTATTGTTCCCTCACCTTTGCTTGATCGTAGGTCCTCTTTCAAGAATCAACTATATATCGATATTATAACACTGCAAGACCTAATCAAGTCGATAGAATTTAATTAGAATTAATTCGGACTTTAAAAAGCATGCTGTTAACTGGGGGTCGATGCCAGGGGTCGGAGGTTCCATCGACCCTGGGTGCGACCACCCACAGTCTGGACTTCCCGAACACTGGGGGTTGATTGTTAGGGTCTGGTAGGGTCGATTGGCCATCGACCCCCGTGCGACCCCCAATGGGTTTCGTCAAATTTTCATCCTTCGATCCATTCCTTCATGTTTGGGGTCCTATGGCTTGCTTCTACAACTCATTACGTACCTGTTCTATGGCTTAGAACCATAGTTTATTCACTTATATGGTTTTTATGATTTTTCCCATGGTTTTCCATGAAAACCTAACCATGGATTGATGATTTGGGTTTCTCCTAGATCATTCTCTCTTCACTATCTATTCTAAGGTCTGTAGAATTACATGGAGATAGTACCCACACCTGAGAATTAGGCTTGTCTCTCTGAAGCCTTCTCTTTGATCTTCTTCTCCACTTTCCTTCTCTTCTCTTTCTCTTCTCCTTCTCTTCTCTTTCTCTCAATCCAATTATGGTTCTAAAAGGAGTGAAAGAGGCTTAGGGATGTCTTATTTATAGAGTAGAAACTCCAAAATTAAGTCCCATTGAGATTAGAAAATAATCCCATTGAAATTTGGAAAGTTTCCAAATCACGGTTTCAGTCGGCAGACTGGGGGTCGATGAGGGGGTCGGAGATCCCGTCGACCCCTGGTTCTAAAATGTCCGACCCCGATTAAAAACTCATGGTCTGACTTTCTATCTTGGGGGGTCCGACCCTGCCTAGCTGGGTGTGCGACCCTCCCCCTATTTTTAATATTTTTGGGTCAGTTTAATACCTGGGATCGTGATCTCCCTCACGTACTTGATCCATTTGGCTCGACCATGATGGGTCGACCTGGTTCAAGGTGGTAAGACCGGGTTAGTTTAATACGGGTCTTACAGTGTCCACTCATACAAACCATTGCACATAACCATAATCAGAATATAATTAAATACAGCGGAAGTCTTAAATTAAATTAACTGAGTACTTCGATTGATAAATAAATTATCCAATTATTCAAAATACCAAAACAAAAATAATTATCCTTATATCCCAATTATAAATCCAACTGAAAATAAATAAAATAAACAAATCAAATATCCTAGAGGTACACGCAGAAAGGGCACTCGCATGAAGCGTCATGCTCGTCCTCCCCTGCTTGCACTTCCAGGGCAGCAACTCTTCCATATATTGGAGCATCCATGTAGTCCTCCACAGTGTAACCTGCATCAACATCTAAAAATAGTGTGTATACAAGGGTGAGCTCACAACTTAGCTCAGTAAGACAATCAGACAATGCAACACACATCATGCATGAGTAACATTCACATTATGGTCTGATTTTAAGTTTGCAATGTGCTATAGAAAGGATTGGCGGCCACCGCATACACGAGTGTGTAAATCCCCCCATGCACCCAGCATGGAATAGAGATAGAGCTAAGTGTCCAGATCAAACATTGCCAACACTTCCCCTGATGCCCTACCCATACCAAAATGTAAGCCTCTATTGGCGAGGGCTTGCAAACTGGGCTTGCAACTGACCAATCCTATATATCATCACAGTAGGCCCTATCCCAGCACAGCTCCGTACGGCATAGAGATAGGGCTCGAGTCTAGTGGCCAGGCCAAAGACCACAGTGCCACTTCCTCTCCCTGATACCCTACCCGCACCAAGCATACTAAGACAAAAGCGATACGAAAAGGTTCTAGTGTAAGGAATGATCCAAGACCCCAGGCCCTTCCCATTCCATACACCAAAAACAATCACATGTCTAACAGTCACATTCTAGCATAGCGAGTATACATGAACAATATAATAACTGAAAGTAAAGATGACATGCGAGTATGCACAAACACCATCCCATAGAATCATAATTATTAACAACGTCTTACTGTTATTAAGTTATTAGGGTTTAAGTCTGATTCCCTTACCTAACGCTTGATTGCTAGCTTACTCCGCATCACAGAATCCAAACTCGCTATTACAAGGTCCTACATGATGTTAGGGTTGAATTAGAATTACTTTCTTAGGGTTTACGTTGGTCAAAAAACCAACTGGTATTGAAAACACCCCCATAGTGCATACCGGTCGCAAGTACCAGTCGCGGCACTGAGGGGAAAGGTGTGACCGGTATGGTCGACCGGTCCCCCAGGGAAGACCCAGGCCCCCGACCCCGGCCCAAAACCCGGTTTTGTTGGGGGTTTTCCCCCACCGGGGGGGGGGGGGGAAAAAAAAAAAAAAAAGGAAAAGAAAGGGGAAAAAAAAAAATTAAAAAATTTTTAAAATTTTGGGATGGGAGGGGGGGGGGGGGGGGGGGGGGGGGTGTTCTGAAAAAGAAAGGGGGGAAATGGGGAAGGGGGGGTTTTTTTTTTTTTTTTTTTTTTTATTATTGAAATTTTTTAAATTTTTTTTGGGTTAAAAAAATATTTTAAAAAAAAAAAACCAAAAACCCCAAAACCCCCCCTTTTTTTTTTTCCAAACCCCCAAAGGAGGGGGGGGGGGGGGGGGGGGGGGGGGGGGGGGGGGGGGGGGGGGGGGGGGGGGTTTTTTTTGTTGTTGTTTTTTTTTTCTTCCCAAGGGTTTTGGGTGGGGGGTTTTTTTTTTTTTTATTTTTTTAGGGGGGGGGGGGAGAGAACAAAGAAAGGGGGGAGGGGGGATGCCAATAAACCCTAAGTTGCCGTCAAACCCTAGATTCGAGTTTCGAGATGATATTCATCGAAACGAGACTTGAATGAGTTGGGAACAGCTCTAACTCAAAGCCTAGACTTAGAATGGATAGGAGAAACCACGAAAATCCATGGAGGATGATCGCGTCGAAGAACCCATGTATGGTCTTGGGAGACATGCCGGTCGACTATACCGGTTGCACAAGTGCGACCGGTATGTTACGTACCTCTCCGGGAGGTTATCCGTGGGGGACCGGCTGACCATACCGGTCGCCCGGTCTTTCCCTCTGAGCTGCGACCGGTACACCGTGAGGGAGGCGTTTGTGATCCATGTTGGTTTCCGACAACATGAAACCTAAATAATATATTCTAATGAAACCCTAATATTATGTAGGGCTTGACTTATCGTTTGGATCTTGCGACGTGGAGCAAGTTATTAACGGGCGTCGGGTAAGGAATCGACCCAACCCTATAATTAATGGACAATCGTTGTTAATCATTGAATATAGTGATGTGATGTTTGTGATATTCACATGCCATCCTTTACTTTCATTATTATTGTTCATGATTCATAGGATGTGATTGTTAGGCATGTGATTGTTTTTAGTTGGTTTTAGTATCAATACATCACCTTGCTTGGTATTGATCAATTCGAAGGTTAATCATCTGGTCGATATTGTCTTATCTTAGACGGGAAAGGTTCAAGCACTGTATTGTTTCTACCTAGTGGGTTTGGGGTGGGGGGGGGGGGGGGGGGAGTCTCAGACCGCTCTGCCGCTCTAGCTCTAAATGGGATAGGCATACATTGTTGACATATAGGTTGGTTTGTTGGGGGGCGGGTGGCGGGGCCGGGGGGCGGGGGGGGGGGGGGGGTGGGGGGGGGGGGGGGGGGGGTGCGGGTATACCTTAGCTCTATCTCTATTCCATGATGGGTGTATGTGGGTTGGTGGTTGTGTGATTCGTGTGGGGCCACACGGCCGTGTATAGAGGTGGGGGCCACCAAACCTTTCTATAGCACATTGCAAACTTAAAACCGGACCCGAGATAAAATGATTGTTCCTCATTGCATAATCTTGTGAAGCTGGCTGGCCCCTCCGTGTTTTTTCTCCTTGTTATTCTTTGATCTCTTTCTCTTCTTTATGGGTTTGTAAGGATCAATGCCTTTCAAGTACGTGATTTGTTTACTTATTTATTTCGGGTTATTTTGATTGGATTAAAGGGATGAATAATATTATTATTATGTGTTTGATTTGAATAATGGGATAATTATTTACATTATCAATAGTTTCATTCTATTCAAAGTCTCCCTTTGTATATTTATATTAGATTTTGGTTTTGGTTTGACTAGGGATCCTGGTGTGAACCGTTGGTTCAATGACGGTTCACTCACACCATTCTGGTTGGATCAGAATTTGGGGTGTGACATTAAGGGTCCTTAAATAGACTATGATAGAGTTTAGGAAGTTTTCTTACGTTAGGAAAGTCCCTAGGCTCGAGATTTGGAAAGTGGGATCCACAAAGATCCATTTTTGGATCTAACCAGTCTGCTCGTGCAGACATACCGGTCGACCGGTACCATCAACCGGTACCATAGACCGATATAGAATTTTATCCTAAATTTGGTCCATTTTCGTACCTGATTATCACCCGCTCGTCCCGTCTGGCCCAGTGATGATTAGAAGACCTGTTACGACATCAATTAAAGGTTTAGATCGGGTTCATGGAGTGCGGGTCTTACAGCTATATAACATGTCATCTAATAATTGTGATATTTGAGCATGCATTTGCATTATAAACACTATATTTGATTGATGGTGTTGTGATTGGTGGTGTGTGTGACTTCTGTGATGTAAGGGTACCAATGGAATGTAACGTGTCACACCTCAATTCCAGCTGAACCAGAAGTGTGAGTGAACCGTCACTAAACCAATGGTTCACACCAGGATCCCAATAAGACCGTATCTACTAACACAAACCATCGCACATAAGCACAATCAGAATATAAATAAATACAACGGAAGTCTTAAATTAAATGAACTAAGTACTCTATTAATAAATTAAATAAGTTATCCAATTATTCAAATACCAAAACATAAATAAATATCCTTATATTGTTTATAAAATCCAACTGAAATAAATAAAATAAATTAAAACCATCCTAGAGGTATGCAGTAAGGGCACTCGCATGAAGCATCATGCTCTTCCTCCCCTGCTTGCACTTCTAGGGCAGCAACTCTTCCATATACTGGAGCATCTACGTAGTCCTCCATAGTGTAACCTGCATCAACATATAAAAAATAGTGTGTACACAAGGGTGAGCTCACAACTTAGCTCAGTAAGAAAATCAGATAATGCAACAAACAACATGCATGAATAACATTCACATTATGGTCTGATTTTAAGTTTACAATGTTCTATAGAAAGGATTGGCGGCCACCGCACCTCAATTCACGAGTGTGTGAATCCACCCAATGGACCAAACACCACTGTCGTCCCAAATGCACCCACCATGGAATAGAGATAGAGCTAAAGTGTCCCGATCACACACCGCCAACACTTCCCCTGATGCCCTACCCATACCAACACGTAAGCCCCTATTGGCGAGGGCTTGCAAACTGGGCTCGCAACTAACCAATCCTATATGTCATCATAGTAAGCCCTATCCTATCACAGCTCCCTATGGCATAGAGATAGGGCTCGAGTTTAGTGGCCAGGCCGGAGACCACAGTGCCACTTCCTCCCCTTGATACCCTATCCGCACCAAGCATGCTAAGACAGTAGCGATACGAAAAGGTGCTAGTGTAAGGAATGATCCAAGACCCCAGGTCCTTCCCATTCCACACACCAACAAAAACAATCACATGCCTAACACACAAACCTAGCATAGTGAGTATGCATGAACAATATAATAACTGAAAGTAAAGATGACATGTGAGTATGCACAAACACCATTCCATAGAATCATAATTATTAACAATGTTTTATTGTTATTAAGTTATTAGGTTTTAGGTCTGATTCCCTTACTTGACGCTTGATTGCTAGCTTGCTCCGCGTCACAGAATCCAAACTCGCTATCACAAGGTCCTACACGATGTTAGGGTTGAATTATAATTAGTTTCTTAGGGTTTACGTTGGTCAAAAACCAACTGGATCAAAATATACCCCTCACAGTGCATACCGATCTTAGGTACCAGTCACTGCACTGTGGGTAAAAGGTGCGACCGGTATGGTCGATCGGTCCCCCACAGACCAGCTCCCGAGAGGTACCGGTCGCAATACTGGTCGCACATAGTGCAACCGGTATAGTAGAACCGGTATGCCTCCGGAAGACCACTAACTTGGTGTTCCGTCCGTCGGTCACCCATTATTGGTTCTAGGGTTTCTTCTATGCATTCTAGACCTGAGCAACAAGTTAGGATTGTTTCATCTTCCATTCAAGTCCTAGTTCCTATGATTCATCGCTTAGAATTCGAATCTAGGGTTTAACGAATAATTAGGGTTTAACGGCAAAATAAGGGTTTTAGATCAATACCTAGCCTTGCATGGTATTGATCATTCATGATCAGTCATCTATAATGCTTAACTTAGAGAGAAGTTCAAGCACTTACCATTGATTCACAACTATGGTGTTCTTCGTCCAACTGTGGCTCCTCTTCCACCTTTCTTTGCCCTTTTTCTTCTTCTGATCTCATTCTCCTCTCTAGGGTTTGGGAGAAACAATCAAAGAGGTTTAAGGAGGTTTAAGGGTCCTTAAATAGACTAGGTTGGGGTTTAGGAAGTTTCTCTATGTTAGGAAAGTCCCTAGGCTCGAGATTTGGCAAGCGAGACTTACAGAGATCTGTTTCTGAATCTAACGAGTCTTGTAAGACCCATATCAAACTAACCGGTATTACCACCTTGTACCAGGTCTACCTATCATGGTCGAGCCAAGTGGATTAAGTGTGAAGAAACCACAAGACCAGGTATGAAATTTAACTCAAAAATAGGCAAATATGAGTGTGTGGTCGCATGCCTAAATAGGTATGATCGACCCCACCTCAAAGGAGTCCAACCCATGACTTTTGGTCGTGGGGTCAGATGTTTTAAAAAGGTAGGGTCGACAGATTCTGCGACCCTCCATCCGACCCTACGAAAACAGTCAGAAACCAAAAATTAGGAAACCTTCCTAATTCAAAGGGGGTCTTTCCTAAACTCATTGGGGCATATTAGGGAGGGTTTTCCTCTATAAATAGGACGTCCCTTAGCCTCTTTCACTCCTTTAGAACCCTAATTGAAAGTGAGAGAAAGAGAAGAGAAGGAAGAAAAGGAAGATTGAAGAAGAAGACCAAGGAAGAGGAAAGTTCAGATAAAACTCTGAATCTCAACAAACCTAAGGTTTGAACCTAATTCCCTACATGAATTAAGAACCTATAATAGTTCATGAAGAAGATAGGATTAGGAGAAACCTAAATCATCCATCCATGGATAAATTCCAAGAGAATCCATGGAGGAAGTCATTGTGGACAATGGATGGTGTATAAAATTGTAGTTTTGAGCCATAGAATGATCATAGGAAGGACCATGATGGTAAGCCAAAAGATTCAAACATGAAGGAATGGACTTAAGAGTGAAAGGTCGACCATGAACACGTGTGGTCGCATGTAGGGTCGCATAGTATCCGACCCCACGAGACCCACATGTTCGACCACAGGCCCTCGGGAAGTTCCATGGAGGGTGTGGTCGCACGTAGGGTCCAAGTATGTCTGACCCCACCTGCGACCCTACACCCTGTGGTCGCAGAACTGAGACCCCAGGTGCTACCCTACCTGCGACCCCTCAGTTTCTGTTAGTCTAAACATATTGGAATTAATTCTAATTAAAATTTGTCGACTTGTTAGGTTTTTCCAGTGATTTAAAACTGAATTATAAAGCTTGAACGATGATCTACTAGCAATCAAAGGTGAGGGAACAAGACCTAAACTAATTGGCTAAAAATAAACTGTTTTTGTTTATTGAGTCCAATGCCATGAATGTTTCTATGCTTGTATGCGTGTATTGTACATTTCACATGTCATCCAATATTCCTGCTATTAATGTTCATGCATATTTAATTTTGTTTATTTATAACATGATGATGATGATGATGCTAGGAATAGGCATGTGAAAGTTTGTGTGTGGTTAGTGTACTTGATGCGAGTGGGGAATCAGGGGAAGTATGATGCGGTGCGGTCCTAAGCACTTTAGCTCTATCTCTACTCAAGTCTCGTCTACTGACATCGTCGTATCGCCATTATTTTAGCAGAACTATTACGTCGTAGGGCATCAGGGGAGGTGGTCTCGGATCGTGTAGTCTCTGACTCTGCCGGGGGGCCTTAGCTCTATCTCTATGGACGTATTGAGGGATGTTGGGGTGAGGCCTTGGATACACTGTTTGACATTAGGAACGGTTAGTTGCGAGCCCAGTTTGCAAGCCCTCGCCAATAGGGGCTTACGTGTTGGTATGGGTAGGGCATCAGGGGAAGTGTGATGTGGTGCGGTCCTAAGCACTTTAGCTCTATCCCTATTCCATGGTGGGGTGGATGTGGACGATAATGGTGTTTGATCCATTGGGTGTCTTACACACCCGTGTATAGAGGTGTGGCGGCCACCAAACCTTTCTATTGCACATTGCAAACTTATGAACCATACCAAAGATATGAATTGAATGCATGCATATGTTTGTTGCATTGTTTTGTTTGCTCACTGAGCCGTGATGTGTGCTCACCCTTTTGACGTCGAATATTTTTAGTTGATGATGCAGGTACTACTATAGAAGACTATATGAATGCTCCGATGTACGGACATGCGACGGCGATGGATGCAAAAGCTATGATGGAGTCGCATGATTCGTCGTGCGAGTGCAACTCATGCGTCTTCGATTAGATTTATAGTTGAATTATTAAGAACATGTAATTGAATAATTTATTTTATTTTATGTCTTAGTCATTTGAAGATAATTGGATAATTTAGTTATGTTATCATTATTAGATTCTCAATTCGTTAAATATCAAAGACTTCTGCTATTGTATATTTATTCTGATTATGGTTGTGGATGTGTATGTTTTAAGCAAACGGACACGGCCTATTCGAGATCTTGGTTGAACCGTTGGTTTATTGACGGTTCATCACACTATTCTGATTGGTACGAAATTGGGGTGTGACAACTTGGTATCAGAGCTCTCGGGACCTATCTATTAAACCAGTATACTTCCACAAAATTTCGTGAACTGAGTTAGGGTAAAATTTAAAAGCTGTAATAATAACACACTATAAGCACCTATGTTGTATGAGAAAAAATTAAGAAAGAGAATAATGCACTATTAAGATGAGAAACAAGTTTCATATACACTCGAGTAAAAAGCAACGTATATATATATATATATATATATATATATATATATATATATATATATATATATATATATATATATATATATATATATATATATATCCAAATCAGAGTACGGTCCACAATCCGGACAGTTACTCTGTAGTACAAGGAAAAACAAAAGAAAAATATACATCATGAAGCTGGAGGTGCTGGAGGAGGAGGTGCCTCACGATCCCGGTCATAGTCCTCAGCATTCACTCTAGTCAGCCAGGCTACCTGAGTCTGGGTCACCTCGAGACTAGCTGTCAGGTCGGCCATCCGCTGATCAAACGCACACTGGGCATCTAGAAGCTCTCTTACTCTCCCATCAGTCACGCGCTGAGCCTCTCTAACATCACGCAGTAGCCCCATCATCATCAGATGGTGGGTGTGAAGGACCAGCAGTGTGTGTATAAACCTGAGAAGGGCCAGCTCCAGTGGAATGCGGTGGCGAGGGAGGAGGTATGGCGTCTACATCCATGAACATACGATCATCATCCTCAGCATCACCCCCATGGACCCCTGCTGCTGCTGCCACCTCAGCATCTGCTATCTCTCCTCGGGTATGAGGACGCACTAGAGCGTTCCTCTCATTGTCACTGACCTGCACATCTCGCATCCCCATCCTGCAGATGGCCTCCCAGTCCAGGTCATAAGAGAAAGTATCCTCATGAATCCTCTCATCCAATAAGTCGACGTGTAGGCGTGTGAGCAGAGTAGTAATCAGACGTCCGTAGGGTAGGTTGCCTATCTGACCAGGCAGCGTAGCATAGATCATCGTCCTGATGATAATATAAGGAAGGCAGACCGGTTTCCTAGTGCAAATGTAGTACAGGACATACTGGGTCAACTGAGAAATCCTATCATAATGGCCACTCTGGGGAATCAGGTTATGCTGAATGATCTTACAGTACACCCGAGGCTCTGACCGTAAGTTGATTGCCTTTATCTCCCAGCGATCACCTCTAAGAAGCTGGCTATCAATCTCAGCACGCATCATCAAGGATAGGAACTGGGGTTCCTTAGGAGCACAGTACACCAAGGGACTGTCATTTGATATGCCCAGGAGATCAGCCAACTGCTGGCAGTTAAAGGAAACTTCCACCCCTTTCACATTGCTGGTGATCCTGAGCTCCCTACCCCTGTCTGTGTCATTGCGATCACCCACTACCTGGAGGTTGCAATAGAACTGCTTCACCAAAGCAGGACAGGTACAAGCCTCATATGTGATCACGGGAAGCCAACCCATGTCACCAAAGGCACCCTCTACATTAAACAAGGCTAGACTAGCCAAGTTTACACAGCGACCCCCTTCTACCTTCTTACGCTCATAACGAGCATACTGAGCCTCTGCCTCGTTAGAGCAGAAACAAATGGGATCATGAGCTCTGGGAACCTTAGTACGAGTCATATTATCTGTAAAGACACAGAAAAATAAACAAGATATTAGATATGGTAAAAAAAACTCAAAATTTTTGGCATTATAACGGCATGATTTGGCCAAAAGCCTCACTTTTCACCCAAACAGCTGGGCAGGAGGACTTACATATGTTCCAAACCATCCTGCAAAGCTCATACAGTTGGAAATTTAAACTAGGAAGATCAAATTTGAAGAAATTTCAACAAATTGGAAAAAATCCCAAAAATTAGGTCAAAAGAGGAAAATTTCAAGTTTCTCAAAAACCAACCGATGAAACTCAAATTTTCTTGAGGGCTTTCGTCCATTGGGTGGCCAATAGCAAAATTCTCCCAATAAAAATCAAATTTTTACGGTTAGAAAAATTTTAATTTGAAGAAAATGCTATAAATGGAGAGAAACCTAGTTTTGAAAGCATAAAAATGAGAAACAGTAGAGAGCATACCTGAAGGAAAGGAACGAAAGTCGTGAATGGAAGAAATAATCACCAAACACTAGGGGTCGATACTGTAGCAACTCAGGGGAAGTGAGTTGAGTTGAAAGAAAGAAGAAAGAGTAGGAAATGAATCCAAAATCAGGTTTAAAAACCTCATTTTGGGTCGTGGGGTCGCAGAATTCGACAAAATGTGCGACCCTACGACCGACCCTACCATCGACCCTAGGCTCTCTGTGATCTGACAGACATCGTGTGGTCGGACCTAGGGTCGGACATATACCGACCCTACGACCGACCCTAGGCTCTCTGTGAGCTGACAGGGTTTTGCGAAGTCGCATACCCTGGGGTCGAATATAGAGCGACCCTACCATCGATCCTACGATGGAAAATACAATATTTTGTCTGAATAACTTGGAAATTGGAATTTTACATCGATTAGATGGATTTTAACATGGAAATGAAGTATATTATGATTGTCTCACATGTTCTATGATTTTTTCAGACATTACCACCACCAGAACAGGAAATGGCTGGGCGAAGAGTAACCAAACGGGGACATAACCCAATTCCACCACCACCACCTGTGGAGGAAACTAGCCATGAAATTCCTAAAGTACAAGAGAATCTGAATGTGGCACCGCCAGGAGCTAATGGCCAGGCAAATCCTACAAACTTGCTAGCCCCACCTACAGATTTGGCTACGGCAGTAATGAACCTGGCACAACAGCTGCAGCAAATACAGCAAGTGCAAGCCAATATGCAAGCTGCTATAGGAATGGTTTTTTCAGCTGCACATACTACACCTAGGCCAGCCAGACAAGCTAGCACAGTACCAGGGGGAAGCAACATGGTACCCAACACACCTCAAACGCCAGTTATGCAAGCTCCAGTACAGAACCCTGAGGTAGCTCAAGGCAGTTACCAGTATCAACCACCTATGTACGGGGCCTATGCTCAGTATCAGTTGGACCACTCATGACTGATCGAGCGCTTCCTGAAAATGAAACCTAAAGAATATAATGGCAAGCCAATAGATCCTTTTGGCCAGCTCATTGGATCGACGAGATGGAAAGGAATTTTATGATGATGACAGTTAATGAGGAAGAAAAAGTGTTGTGCGCCACATTTATGCTGAAAGGCGATGCACACCACTGGTGGAAGTCTACTCGAACTTAACTGTTGACCAAGCACGGACAATTGACCTGGGCTATCTATAAAGAGGCATTCTTTGAGAAATACTTTCCCAGAAGTTTCAGAGATGCTATGGAGAGAGAGTTCCTGAGTTTATATCAGGGACAGATGATTGTGGATGCATACCAATAGCGTTATTATGAAGAGCTGTTTTTCTTTGCACCTTCTAGCATGCAAGAAGAAAATGCTAAGACCCGAAGGTTCGTCATGGGACTTAGGGAAGCATTCGTGAGCATGTTCTAGGACTATAAAAGAAAGTTTACAATGAAGCTGTACAGATTGCTCGAGTTATAGAGTCGAGCCAGAAGGAGAGCTACTTTGCTCATAATAGAGGTATCAAGAGGCCAAATGGAAATTCTTATAATGGAGGGAACACAAGGACATTCAAACCCTTTCGTACTCAAGGATTTAATGCTGCAGCCAAGACTACTCTAGCAGTCCAACCTCAACAAAAGCAAAATAATAAAGGAGAAAAATACTATAACTGCAATCAAGTAGGACATTATTCTAAGGAATGTCCTAAGCCCAGGAAGCAGCTACAGCAAGGAAAGGTTGACACAGTTACATCTGAGGATGCTGCTGCATCGCCTGATGTGGTCACAGGTATGACCTGAACCTTTCATTTTATATTACCTTATGTAAGCATGTAGACTAAATTAAAACAAATCACAGGTATTGTACCTATTAATGGCATACCCGCTAGAGTACTCTTTGATTCTGGAGCTACTCATTCTTTTATATTTGTGTCATTTGGAAAGAAGCTAAATCTACCCCTCAGATCTTTAGATTACAAATTTCTTATACGATCACCTATGGGATTAGAAGTGGAACTAGAAAAGGTTATGGACCATGTCCAGTTCTTATCGGTGAGAAGATTTTGGATGCAACCCTGATTCAACTCGAAATGGCAGACTTTGACGTTATCTTAGGAATGGATTGGTTAGCTCAGCGTTCTGTAAACCTATTATATGCAGAAAAGAAATTTACATTTAAAGACAAGGAAGGAGCAGAGTTTAGTTTTGCGGGAACCAAACTTCCTCGTAAACGAAAACTCATCCTCTCTGTATTAAAGGCTAGAAAATGCCTTGAGAAATGAGGAGTTGGGTATCTAGTATCCGTGGTCGACCTTACCAAGGAAGTACCACGAATGGAGGATATTGATGTTGTGCATGACTTTTCAGATGTATTTCCTGATGAACTACCAGGACTACCACCCGATCGAGCGACAGAGTTCGTTATAGATCTGATACCCGGAGCCGCCAATATCTAAAGCACCCTATCAAATGGCTCCTACTGAACTGAAGGAACTAAAGGTACAGTTACAGGAGTTATTGGACAAGGGTTATATCAGACCTAGCATATCACCATGGGGAGCGCCAGTATTGTTTGTGAAGAAGAAGGACGGTAGCGTTTGACTGTGTATAGACTACCGAGAATTGAATAAGCTTACAATCAAGAATCGGTACCCGTTGCCTCGGATCGGTGACTTGTTCGATCAGTTGCAAGGTACCAAGGTGTTCTCCAAGATTAATCTTCAGTCAGGATACCATCAGTTGAAGATTAAGGAAGGTGATATTCCAAAGACAGCATTCAAAACAAGATACGGACATTATGAATTTTTAGTCATGTCTTTTGGATTGACTAATGCACCCACAACTTTTATGGAACTCATGAATAGGTATTCCATGACATATTGGATACGTCAGTCATTGTGTTTATTGATGATATATTGATCTACTCCAAAGATAAGGAAACTCATGTCATGAATCTAAGAGCCGCTCTGTAGCGATTGAGAAAAGAGAAGCTTTACGTCAAATTTACAAAGTGTGAGTTTTGGCTAAATGAGGTCGCTTTCTTAGGCCATGTTGTGTCTCCTGAAGAAATTAAAGTGGATCCTAGCAAGATTGAAGCCATTGTAAAGTGGGAAGCACCTAAGAGTGTTGCAGAAATTAGAAGTTTCCTAGGTCTAGCTGGGTATTATCGATGATTCGTGGAAGACTATTCCAGAATTGCCATTCCTCTCACCAGTTTGACTAAGAAAGGAGAAAAGTTTGTATGGACCGACAAATGTGAGAAAAGTTTTCAAACATCGAAGGCTAGATTGATATCTGCTCCCATCTTGACTATTCCTATTCCAGGACAATCATTTACCTTGTACACTAATGCATCTGGATTGGGTTTAGGATGTGTGCTTATGCAAGGAGAACAAGTAGTTACGTATGCCTCAAGACGACTGAAGACACATGAGAAGAACTATTCCAATCATGACTTGAAATTAGCAACAGTAGTACATGCTGTCAAGATATGGAGACATTATTTGTATGGAGAGAAATTTTAGATTAAATCAGATCATAAGAGTCTCACTTATCTTTTTAATCAAAAGGAATTGAACATGAGACAAAGAAGATGGCTGGAATTATTGAAGGATTATGATTGCGATATCCAATATCATCCAAGAAAGGCTAATGTAGTTGCTGATGCTCTAAGCAGAAAAGCAATGATAAAATCTCAAGGAGAGGTTAACACGACTGCGACAATGTGTGTTATAGGAAAAGTATTCAATCATGGTAATGAGCAGTTCGTGATAGATGCACCGGGCGGATCAACCAACCAAGGGTTTATTCATCGGTTTTCAAATATGTTCGCAACATTGAAGATTGTACCTGATATAATTAATGAAGTGAAAGCCGCTCTTAAATCAGACCCTTATCTGAGAACGGTACAAGAAGACATCGAAAAAGATAGAACTATTCCTGAGTTCACCTTGGACGATGAAAAAGTATTGAAGTACAAAGGAAGAGTATATGTTCCTGAAATGGAAAACTTGGACATTAGACACAGACTAATGAAGGAAGCTTACACCACCACTTATTCGGTACATCCTGAAAGTACAAAGATGTATCATGATTTGAAGAAATTATATTGGTGGAGAGAAATGAAAGCAGATGTAGCTAAAGTCGTGTCTCAATGCCTAAATTGTCAGAGGGTAAAGGCTGAATGGCAAAGACCTGCAGGATTGTTGCAGCCACTGCCAAAACAGCATGGAAATGAGACTGCATCACTATGGACTTCGTCACTGGGTTGCCATTGACTCCCTGAGTAGTTGACGCGGTCTAGGTGATTGTAGATCGTCTAACTAAGACAGCTCGCTTTATAGCTATACGACCATAGTATACCCTAGAGAGGTTAGCCAAGCTATATGTGGATAATATCGTCAGATTACATGGTGTACCTGAAAGCATTGTTTCCGATAGAAACCCACGCTTTACCTCAAAGTTTTGGAAAGGATTACAGAAGGTTATGGGTACAACGCTGAAATTCAATATTGCATTCCATCCTCATACAGACGAACAGTCGGAGCGTACCATTCAGATTTTAGAAGACATGCTTTGAGCCTGTGTTATTGATTTCAAATGATCATGGGATGAGAAACTACCATTGCTCGAGTTCCCCTATAACAACAGCTATCAGGCTACTATACAGATGTCACCCTATGAAGCACTGTATGGTAAGAAGTGTCGAACTCCTTTATTTTAGAATGAAGTTGGTGAACGGAGTATCTTTGGACCAGAATTTGTTGAAGAGACTTGTCGTGTAGTTGGCATTATTAAGGAAAGAGTTAGAACAGCTCAGAATCGTCAGAAACAGTATGCAGATACTCGACGTCGAGACCTTGAATTTGTCGTAGGTGATAAGGTATTCTTGAAAATATCACATATGCGAGGTTTAAAACGATTCAGACAGAAAGGGAAGCTAAGTCTGAGATATATCGGGCCCTATGAGATTCTAGCTAAACGTGGAAAATGGGCTTATCAGTTAGCACTACCACCATCTATGTCAAGTGTGCATGATGTATTTCATATCTCATTATTGAAGAAATACGTCAGAGATCCAACACATGTTTGACAATGGATCCACCAGATCTAACTAATGATTTGACATTCGAAGTAGCACCAACTGAAATCACCAGTCGAAAGGTTCAACGTCTACGCAATCATGACATTTATTATGTTAAGGTCATTTGGAGGAGCCGAGATATAGAAGAGATCACATGGGAAGAAGAGAATGCTATGCTAAAGAAATATCCTCACCTTTTCGACTCGGAAGGTATGTGCAATTTTTGAGGATAAAATTTCTAATAAGAGGGGGGAGTTGTAAGACCCGTATCGAATTAACCGATCTTACCACCTTGTACCAGGTCTACCTATCATGGTCGAGCCAAGTGGACCAAGTGCGTGAAGAAACCACAAGACCAGGTATGAAATTTAACTCAAAAACAGTCAAATATGAGTGTGTGGTCGCATGCCTAAATAGGTATGACCGACCCCACCTCAAAGGAGTCCAACCCATGACTTTTTGTCATGGGGTCGGATGATTTAAAAAGGTAGGGTCGACGGATTCTACGACCCTACATCCGACCCTACGAAAACAATCAGAAACCAAAAATTAGGAAACCTTCCTAATTCGAAAGGGGTCTTTCCTAAACTCATTGGGGCATATTAGGGAGGGTTTTTCTCTATAAATAGGACGTCCTTTAGCCTCTTTCACTCCTTCAGAACCCTAATTAAAAGTGAGAGAGAGAGAAGAGAAGGAAGAGAAGGAAAATTGAAGAAGAAGACCAAGGAAGAGGAAAGTTCAAAGAAAACTCTGAATCTCAGTAAACCTAAGGTTTGAACCTAATTCCCTATATAAATTAAGAGCCTAGAATAGTTCATGAATAAGATAGGATTAGGAGAAACCTAAATCATCCATCCATGGATAAATTCCAAGAGAATCCATGGAGGAAGTCATTGTGGACAATGGATGGTGTATAAAATTGTAGTTTTGAACCATAGAATGATCATAGGAAGGACCATGATGGTAAGCCAAAAGATTCAAAAATGAAGGAATGGACTTAAGAGTGAAAGGTCAACCATGAACACGTGTGGTCGCACGTAGGGTCCCATAGTATCCGACCCCACGAGACCCACATGTTCGACCACAGGCCCTCGGGAAGTTCCAGGGAGGGTGTGGTCGCACGTAGGGTCCAAGTATGTCTGACCCCACCTGCGACCCTATACCCTGTGGTCGCAGAACTGAGACCCCAGGTGCTACCCCACCTGCGACCCCTCAGTTTCTGTTAGTCTAAACATATTGAAATTAATTCTAATTAAAATCTATCGACTTGTTAGGTTTTTTCAGTGATTTAAAACTGAATTATAAAGCTTGAACGAGGATCTATAAGCAATCAAAGGTGAGGGAACAAGACCTAAACTAATTGGCTAATAATAAACTGTTTTTGTTTATTGAGTCCAATGCCATGAATGTTTCTATGCTTGTATGCGTGTATTGTACATTTCACATGTCATCCAATATTCCTGCTATTAATGTTCATGCATATTTATTTTTATTTATTTATAACCTGATGATGATGATGATGCTAGGAATAGGCATGTGAATGTTTGTGTCTGGTTAGTGTACTTGATGCAAGTGGGGCATCAGGGGTAGTGTGATGCGGTGCGGTCCTAAGCACTTTAGCTTTATCTCTACTCAAGTATTGCCCACTGACATCGTTGTATCGTCATTACTTTAGCAGAACTATTACGTTGTAGGGCATCAGGGGAGGTAATCTCGGATCATGTAGTCTCTGACTCTGCCGGGGGGAGATAGCTCTATCTCTATGGACATATTGAGGGATTCTGGGGTGAGGCCTTGGATACACAGTTTGACATTAGGATCGGTTAGTTGCGATCCCAGTTTGCAAGCCCTCGCCAATAGGGGCATATGTGTTGGTATGGGTAGGGCATCAGGAGAAGTGTGATGCGGTGCAGTCCTAAGCACTTTATGTAAGACCCGCACGCCATGAACCCGGTCTAACCTTACATTTCGTGTTGTGACCCGTCTACATATCATGGTCAATCCAAGTGGACCATGTGTGTGAAGAAACCCAAGACCCAATATGAAATTTTACTCAAAAAATAGTCAAAATGAGGGTAGGGTCACATGCCTAAACAGGCTGGTCCGACCCCCCCATCGACCCGTGACCAGGGGTCGCAGGGGTCTCGGATTGTCCGACCCCCCCATCGACCCCACCCATCGACCCCCGGTAATCGATAAAAACAGCACGAATCAAAAATTAGGAAACTTCCCTAATTTCAATTGGAACCTTTCCTAAACTCAATGGGACTTGTTTTGGGAGGTTTTACTCTATAAATAGGACGTCCCTAAGCCTCTTTCACTCCTTTTAGAACCCTAATTGGATTGAGAGAAATAAAAGAGAAGGAAAACTTGAAGAAAAGGCTAAGGAAGAAGAAGAAGAACTTTAGAGATATCTTGGAAACTCAGACTACAGAAGGTATGAACCTTAATCCCCATCTGAATTGAAAGCTTAGAATAGATTTCGATGAAGTTAGGTTAGGAGAAACCCTAATACCATCCATCCATGGTTAGGTTTCAATGGAAACCATGGAGGAGATCATTGAAACCATGTAGGTGAATAAAGAATAGTTCTAAACCATAGAACATGTGTGGAATGGATCGTAGAAGAAAGCCATGGGACCCCAAACATGAATGAATGGACGAAATTTGATATTTTCGACTCAAACCATGGGGGGTCGCACCTAGGGTCGATGGAATCTCCGACCCTAGCATCGAACCCCAGCATTCGGGAAGTTCAGGAAAGGAGGGGTAGCACCTAGGGTCGATGGAACATCCGACCCTAGGCATCGACCCTACCTGGGGGTCGTAGAAAACTCTTATCCGTCCTGCTACCCCCAGTTAACAGTAAATTATAAAAATTAGTAGAAATTCTAATTAAATTCTATCGACTTTGTTAGGTCTTCTAGCAATATAATATTGATATAAAAGTGATTCTTAAGGCTTGAAAGAGGATCTACAAACAAGCAAAGGTGAGGGAACAAAACCTAAACTAATTGGTTAATAACAAACTATTTTTATTTCTTGAGTCCAATACCATGATTGTGATATGCGTGTATGCTTGTAATGTCCATTCAACATGTCATCCAATATTTCTATTATTACTGTTCATGCATATTTAAATTTATTGATTATAACATGATGATGTTGATGATGGTAGGAATAGGCATGTGAATGTTTGTGTTTGGCTGGTGTACATGGTGCGGGTAGGGATGGTATCAACCAGTACTTTGATGCCGTTCTCATCGGGGTATATTGTGCCATGATCTATTCAAGTCATGTCCACTAAGCAAGTGTTAGTGTGCTTAATGCGAGTGGGGCATCAGGGGGAGGACATGACATTGTGGTTCAGCCTGGTCACTAGACTCTAGCTCTATCTCTACTCAAGTCTTGTCCACTAACATCGTCGTATCGCCATTACCTTAGCGGAACTAATATGTCGTAGGGCATCAGGGGGGGACGTGGCATTGTGGTTCAGCCTGGTCACCAGACCCTAGCTCTATCTCTATGGATGTATTGAGGGATGTTGGGGTGAGGCCTTGGATACATTGTTTGACATTAGGGTTGGTTAGTTGCGAGCCCAGTTTGCAAGCCCTCGCCAACAGGGGCTTACGTGTTGGTATGGGTAACCGGTACAGCAATGTCATTTTCATTGGGTGTATATTGTCCATGGTGGGTGCATGTGGGGCGACAGTGTTGTTTTCATTGGGCGTTTCCACACACTCGTGTATAGAGGTGCGGCGGCCACCTATCCTTTCTATAGCACATTGCAAACTTACATACCAGACCACAGATATGAATTGAATGCATGCATATGGTTGTTGCATTGTTTTGTTTGCTCACTGAGCCGTGATATGTGTTCACCCTTTCGAATTCGAATACTTTTAGTTGATGATGCAGGTACCACCGTTGAAGATTATATGAACGCTCCTGTGTACGGACATGTGGCGACAATGGAAGCTGAAGACTTTGTGGATATGCATGACTCCTCATGCGAGTGCAACTCATGCGTATTCGATTAGATTTTGTTTAATTTTATTAAAAACATGTAATTGATATTTATTTAATTATGTCTCAGGTGATTTAACAATAATTTGATATTTATTTATGGTTATCACAGTTAGATTCTAAGTTCATTTACTATAAGACTTCCGCTATTGTGTATTTACTCTGATTATGAATGTGGATTTATGAGGTTTAGATAACACAGATATAGCCTACTCGAGATCCTGGTTGAACCGTTGGTTTATTGACGGTTCATCACACCATTCTGAATCGTGCGGAATTGGGGTGTGACAACTTGGTATCAGAGCATCTCAGGCCTTGTCCGTTAAACCAGCATACTTTCACAACCCTTCGTGAACTGAGATAGGATAAAAGTTAAAAGCTGTAATACTAACACACTATAAGCACCAGTGATATTTAAGACAAAATTGAAAAGAGAATAATGTATCTATTAAAGGAGAAACAAATTCAAATACAAGGAGAGAGAAACAAACGTATATATATATATCTAAAGCAGAGTACAGACCACAACCCGGACAGTTACTCTGTAGTACAAAAGGAAAACAAAAAGGAATACAATCATGAAACTGGAGGTGAAGGAGGAGGCGGTGCCTCGCGGTCTCTGTCATAATCCTCAGCGTAGACTCTAGTCAACCAGGCTATCTGAGTCTGGGTCGTCTGAAGACTAGCTGTGAGACCAGCCACCCGCTGATCAGTCACGCACTGAGCACCAATAAGCTCCTCCATCCTCATGTCTGACCGGCGCTGAGCATTCATAAGCTCTCCCATCCTTAGATCAGATCTGCACTGAGCCTTTCTGTTCTCATGTAGTATCCCCATCATGTCATCAGAAGGTGGGTGTGAAGGACCAGCTGTAGAAGAAGGACCAGCCGCGTAAGAGGTACCAGCTCTAGTGGCATGTGTAGGTGAAGGAGGAGGTATGGAATCCACATCCATATACAGACGGTCATCATCACCAGCAGGTCCCCCATGAACCCCTACTCCAGCGGCTGCTGCTACTGCCTCAGCGTCAGCTATCTCCACGCGAGTGCAAGGGCACACCATCGCATTCCTCTCCTCATCACTGACCTAGGCATCCCACATGCCCATCTTACAGATGGCATCCCAATCCAAAAGTGATGAGAAGGATTTCTCCTGAATCTTCTCACCCAATAAATCAACACCCAGGCGGGTAAGCAGCGTAGTGATCAGGTGCCCATAAGGCAGGTTACCAGTATGACTCGGTAATGTAGTACTGATCATCGTCTGCATGATGATATAAGGTAGGCAGACCGGCTATCTAGTTCAGATGCAATACAACAAAAACTGAGTCAACTGGGAGACCCTCTCATAATGTCTACTCTACGGTAACAGGTTGAGCTGAATAATCTTGCAGTACACCCGCGGATCTGAACGAAGATAACTCGCTTTCATCTCCAAGCGATTAGGTCTGATGAGCTGGCGGTCTATCTCAACCCTCGTCTGTAGTGAAAAGAACTGGGGCTCTCCAGGGGCACAGAAAACGAAGGAGTCGTCATAGGAGATACCCAGCAAGTCCGCTAGCTGCCGATAGTCAAAGGAAATCTCAACTCCCTTGACATAGCTGGTAATCCGGAGCTCATTACCCCTCTCAACATCGTTGTAATCCCCCACTACTTGGAGATTACAATAGAACTGACGTACCAAGTCAGGACAGGTACAGGCGTCATAGGTGATGACAGGAAGCCAGCCCATATCACCAAAAGCTCCCTCCACATTGAACAAGGCTAGGCTAGCCAAGTCCACCTTGCGGCCTCCCTCTACTTTCTAACGAGCAAAGCGGGCATATTGCGTTTTGGCTTCATTGGAGCGGAAGCGAAGATGGTCACGAACACTAGGTACCTTGGTAAGAGCCATAGTATCTGCAAACAACAAAGAAAAACAGATAATGGCTTAGTAGAGAAGAAAAACACAAAATTTTGACATTATAATGACGTAAATTGGTCAAAAGCCTCACTTTTCACCCAAACACGTGGGCAGGAGGACTTAAGTAGATTCTAAACTATCCTGTAAGACTCATACCGTTGGAAATGTTAGCTAATGGGATTCAATTTGAAGAAATTTTGAGAAATTCAAAAATTTCGACAAATTAGGGCAAAAGAGAAAATTTCGAGTTTCTCGATAACCAACCGATGAAACTCAAATATTTTTGAGGGCTTTCGTCCATTGACCCACCAACAACAAAAGCCCCTAGTAAAAATCAAATTTTTAGGGTTGGAAAAAGTTTAATTGGAAGAAAACGAGATATACGAGCAAAACCCTAGGTAAAGAAACCTAAAAACATGAAAACGTAGAAGATATACCTGTAGAGGAGGTGTAGACGTCGAAACAAGAAGCACAAACCACCAACGGATCGGAGTTGCCACTGTAGCAACTCAGAGGGACGAGACGAGTCGAAACGAAGGAGGAAGAATGGGAAATGGACTCATAATTGGAACTTAAAAATCTGATTTTTAGTCCGGGGGTCGGAGAATTCGACCAAGACCATCGACCCACCCATCGACCCATGGCTCTCGGTAATCTGACAGAAAACCAGGGGTCGAACCTAGGGTCGGACACCCATCGACCCCGCATCGACCCTCGATTCCCGGTATAAATCAATGATTTCCAGGGTCGATCCTAGGGTCAGACATACCATCGACCCTGCATAGAAAAGACAGTATTTTTCATTGAATGATCTGAAATTTTTGAAAATACCATTGGTTAGTGTAACCAAATATGAGAATGAAGTATATAATGATTGCCTCACATGTTCTATGACTTTTCAAACACTACACCACCAGAATAGGAAATGGCTGGGCGAAGAGGGAACAGACGAGGACGTAACCAAATCCCACCACTACCACCGGTAGATGAAACCAGTCATGAAATTCCTGAAGTACCAGAGAATCCAAACGTGGCACCGCCAAGAGCTCATGGTCAGGCAAATCCTACAAACTTGCCAGCCCCACCTATAGATTTAGTTACAGTCGTAATGAACTTGGCGCAACAACTGCAACAAATACAACAGGTGCAAACTAATATGCAAGCTGCCATAGGCGTGGTTTTTCCAGCTGCACATACGACACAGATGCCAGCAGGACAGGCAAGCACAATACCAGGGGGAAGTAATGCAGTACCCCATGTAAGACCTGTATCAAACTAACCCGGTCTTACCACCTTGAACCAGGTTTACCCATCATGGTTGAGCAAAATGGACCAAGGGCATGAAGGAGATCGTGATCCCAGGTATTAAATCGACCCAAAAACACTTAAATTAAGGGAGGGTCGCATACCCAGCAAGAGAGGGTCGGACCCCCTAAGACAGAAAGTCAGACCCCCTGTTTCACAGAGGGGGTCGGACCCTCTAGGAGTTAGGGGTCGACGGGATCATCGACCCCCTCATCGACCCCCAGTTGCCGCCAGAAACAGAAATTAGGAATTTTTCCTAATTTCGGTTGGACTCTTTCCTAAACTCAATGGGACTTATTTTTGGAGGTTTTACTCTATAAATAGGACGTCCCTAAGCCCCCTTCACTCCTTTTACAACCCTAATTGGATTGAGAGAAAGAGAAGAGAATGAAGAGAAGAAGAAGAGAAACAAGGAATAGAAGAAAGCAAAAAGGAGAAGAGTTGCAGAGAAGGAGTATTCTTCTCAGGTATAGATACTAATTCCATGAGTCTCTACAGACCTTAGGATAGGTAATGAAGAGAGTATGATCTCGGAGAGTCCCAAACCATCAACCCATGGTTAGGTTTTCATGGAAAACCATGGGGAAGTCATGAAAGCCATATAGGTGAATGAATCATGGTTCTAGACCGTAGAACATGTGTAATATAGACTGTAGTAGCAAGCCATAGGACCCCAAACATGAAGAATGGACTGAAAGCAGAAAAATCAACAAAACCCACAGGGGGTCGCACAGGGGGTCGATGGCCAATCGACCCTAACAGACCCTACCTCCGACCCCCAGTTAAAAACATGATTTGTAAATTCAGAAATTAATGCTAATTAAATTCTATTGACTTGCTAGGTCTTCTAGCAATATTATAACATTATCAAGGTGATTCTAAAGCTTGGAAGAGGATCTATCAACAAGCTAAGGTGAGGGAACAAGACCTAAACTAACTGGTTAATAATAAGCTGTTTTATTTCTTGAGTCCAATGCCGTATTGATTCTATGCGTGTATGCTTGTATATGCATTCAACATGTCATCCAATATTTCTATTATTTGTTCATGCATATTTACTTTACTGTTCTAACATGATGATGATGATGATGATAGGAATAGGCATGTGAATGTTTGTGTTTGGCCAGTGTATATGGTGCGGGTAGGGATGGTATCAACCGGTACAGCCATGACCGTTCTTCATGGGGTGTATATTGTGCCATTCTGAGTGCTTGTGGGGCGATGGTGCCGTTTTCATTGGGCGTTTCCACACATTCGTGCATAGAGGTGCGGCGGCCACCTATCCTTTCTATAGCACAGTGCAAACTTTAAACCAGACCAAAGATATGATTTGACTGCATGCATATGTATTGTTGTATTATTTTGTTTACTCACTGAGCCATGATGTGTGCTCACCCCTTTCGACGTCGAATATTTTTAGTTGATGATGCAGGTACGACAGTTGAAGATTATGTAAGTGCTCTAATGTACAGGAACGTGGCGGCGATGGAAGTGGAAGAGGAAGTGGATAGACATGACTTCTCTTGCGAGTGCAACTCATGTGTATTCGATTAGTTATTTTTCTAGTTTTCTTTATTTGGATTTATTAAGGACATGTATTTGATATTTATTTATGTCTCAGTTGATACAGAATAATTTGCTATTTAGATATTAATATCACCGTAGATTCTCATTTTATTATAAGACTTCCGTTATTGTGTATTTACTCTGATTGTGAATATGGATGTGTGGGGTTTAGATAAAACAGATATAGTCTGCTTGAGATCCTAGTTGAACCGTTGGTTTGTTAGCGGTTCATCACACAATTCTGAATAGTGCGGAATTGGGGTGTGACACCCCATGCACCTCAAACACCAGTCATGAAAGCTCCAGTGCAGAACCCTGAGATAGCTCAAGGTAGTTATCAGTACCAACCACCTATGTACGGGGGGCCTACGCTCCGTATCAGCTGGACCGCTCCAGACTGGTCGGGCATTTTCTTAAGATGAAGCCCAAAGAATTCGATGGTAAGCCAGCAGATCCTTTGTGGCCGGCACAATGGATTAACGAAATGGAAAGAAATTTTATGATGATGACAGTAAATGAGGAGGAGAAAGTGTTGTGTGCCACAATTATGCTCAAGAGCGATGCACACCATTGGTGGAAGTCTACCAGGACATATCTATTTACCAAACACGCCCATTTGACATGGGATATGTACAAAGAGGCATTCTTTGAGAAATACTTCTGTCACACCCCAATTCTGGATTAACCAAAATGATGTGATGAACCGTCAATAAACCAACGGTTCAACCAGGATCTCACTCAAGCTATCCCACATATGATAAATCAAAACACATTCCACAACAATCAGAGGTAATAAAGTAAATAGCGGAAGGCTTACAGATAATGAA
>CM053270.1:19355445-19398856 GCA_028583415.1 Protea cynaroides
ACAAAGGAATCAAATCTCAAAAGCGAAATTGACACCTCGCACACGTGAGCCCCAAAGTCAGAATCGAAGACGAGCTTTCACGTATTTTGCAGAACCGCTTGAGGAGATTATTCCCGAACAAAGGAATCAAATCTCAAAAGTGAAACTGACACCTCGCACACGCGAGCCCCAAAGTTAGAATCGAAGACGAGCTTTCACGCATTTCGTAGAACCGCTCGGAGAGATTATTCCAGAACAAAGGAATCAAATCTCAAAAGCGAAACTGACACCTCGCACACGCGAGCCCCAAAGTCAGAATCGAAGACGAGCTTTCACGCATTTTGCGGAACCGCTCGGGGAGATCATTCCCGAACAAAGGAATCAAATCTCAAAAGCGAAACTGATACCTCGCACACGCGAGCCCCAAAGTCAGAATCGAAGATGATCTTTCACGCATTTCGTGGAACTGCTCAGGGAGATTATTCCCGAACAAAGGAATCAAATCTCAAAAGCGAAACTGACACCTCGCACACGCGAGCCCCAAAGTCAGGATCGAAGGCGAGCTTTCATGCATTCGCGGAACCGCTCGAGGAGATTATTCCCGAACAAAGGAATCAAATCTCAAGAGCGAAACTGACACCTCGCACACACGAGCCCCAATGTCAGAATCACAGGCGAGAGGCTGGTGCCTCAATGAATAAGGACCGCGTTAGCGTGAACTGACAAAATTCGTCGAACAAAAGCTGAGACATCCTATACTCAGTAGGATCCCAACCACAAGAGGTTCACCGGCGATGTTTGGGATGAATCAAAAGATAGGCAAGCTCAAGACAACTACACAAGAGTTAAATACCTAAGACAGGTATCAAGCATCAATTATGAGATGAATAAAGCATTAAATGGTGATGAAATAACTAAGATGAACAATGAAGAGATTTTCATTCAAGGTCAGAAGTAAACATCACAATGGCAGCATACTAAATGTAAACATCAGTGCATACAAGTACAGAGCAATGTTAATTCAGGTAACAAAAGACCTGGGACACCCCTAAGGGACAAACACTTGGATAGGGGAGACAACAGGTAGGGTTCTAGTCAAAACCATGGTAGACCGGTTCCCCCAGGCAGAGGCAATATTTTCAACCAAATCCGGAGTTAGCTCCCTAGAAGGCACCGGCTCATCAAGAGATTCATGTACAGGAGGTGGTAGGCCATGCTGTTGATGAAGTCGATTCGGAGAGTAGAACGTCGTATGTGTAAGACCCATAAATTGGACATGAGTGCCACCCGGGGTGCTCGTCACAATGCGATTCTCTCTCCACCAACTACAACTCCACCGGATGTCTGCAGATCTGATCATGGTGAGACATCTTGGCCAATCTGTCTCTTTGTGGAAGTCTGCACCATTGGCTCTCCCCTAGTATTGGTTATGTGTGAACTTAGGAACCAGTAAATTTGGAATTACTCAATCTCTCCAGGAGTCAACACTGTAGTAAATGCGGCGACCCTATAAATCGATCCAACTCAAACTTGCTGTTATGCCTTGCCATCACATCAAGGCCGTTCAAAGTTTCTGCCAAAACAGTTGGTATAATATCACCACCATCATTAGCATGGATAATGAGGTCCACTATGGCCGGGGACTCCGTGCGCTTCTGGCTCCTTAGCAAGTAACGAGCGATCATGCAGTAGATGAATACTCTCCCTCTCTGTACCTTTGCTTAGAACTCCTCAGGGTCTTTGCGTGCATACCTTTTGGTCATTTTCTGGATGTCCAATCCTCCATTCTTGAAGAAAACTTTGACTTCTTCCTTATTCCACTCGAAGTATTCTCGGATTTTCTGAGTGTACTCGCCCCGAAGCGGAGGTTTGAAGATCCTCTCCCTGTAAGGGTACATCAGACAGGCCCTGAATTCCTCCACTGTAGGGCACATCATTGCATCACCAAATTTGAAGATGTACATTGAGGGGTCCCAAAATTTTACGACTGCTTTCAATAGACCAGGACAGAGGCTCATATTCTGAAGGCCACATAGAGCTTCAAGATGATATGTCTTTAAAGGTGAGGTATCTCTCCCAGAGTTGAACCATTCCCACTTCCTAAGACTTTTGTTCATGTTGCCGCGCAGCTGTCAAACAAAAGGGTCAGTCTTGTACATCACAAAAGTAGTAAACAAAGGGTTCAAGTCCACAATAAAGTGTTCATACAGTTGAGAGATCTCCCACTTAGGAGTGCATAAACATGAATATTTAAATGCATTCTAATAAATCATGTATAGCTTTACTGCATATTATAGCTATGTCTGTGCACTACATCGTAATAGTCAGACCAAGTGCAAAGAAGACGAAGGCCTAGCTAGGATGATAAGAAGCTGTCCACATGGTTGACCATGGGAGGATCTTTGGGCTGCTTATGTAGAGTGACCGATCCCCAAGAGAGGATGTCACCTTTTGGGTAAAGAAACATGGACCTTGGAATTTGGGACATCGTCGAGTGGATGAACTACAAATGAATTCCAGTCGAGTTATAGGAACGCAAATGTATAGAATGACCTACTCACGAGAGACAGTGCCATACAGATTCGCTCACAAAGGAAGGAGGCCAATGGCGTAAACTCTGGGAATCCGTCGAATTTGGAGAACGGGAGAAGAGTTTCGGCCATAGAAGGATTTCTTTCCCCGATAATGATGAGAAGGCACGACCTTTTAGGTGGTGATAAGCCCGATCAGATCGAAGAGGTCCAAGGTTTCACAAACTACGGAAGTCCAATCCCTCTTTTTTTTTCTCTTTTTTTTTTTCAGGGGTTGAACTAAACATAGTACTTCTTTACCTGATCCAGATTTGTCAGATACTGTAATTCTTCGCCATCAAGGTCGGTCAACCGTATAGCCTTGCCTGGGAGGATTTCTTTGACAATAAAAGGTCCACTCTAGTTTGGACGAAACTTACCCCTAGGGTCGTGTATGGGAGCCCTTTGCTCTTTTAGCACCAAGTCTCTAACTACCAAGTAACGAGGATGTACTTTCTTATTGAAGGTGGCAGCAATCCTCTGCTGATACTTCTTTGAATTGTCTGCAGTCCTCATCCTTTTTTCATCAATAAAATTCAATTCCTCATATCTCGCTCGCCTCCATTCGGCCTCGGAGATCTTAGATTCCATAAGGGTTCTCAAGGAAGGGACCTCTAACTCAACGGGAAGAACTGCCTCCATACCATAGAATAAGGAGTGGGGAGTTGCTCCCGAGATGTCCTAACCGAAGTGCGGTAGGCCCATAAAGCATAAGGAAGCTTATCCGCCTAGTCTGTGTTAGTTTGTGCCATCTTCTACAGGATAACCTTGATGTTCTTGTTAGCTACCTCGACTGCCCCATTTGTCTGTGGGCCATAAGGAGAAGACCTATGCTGATTGATATGGAACTTCTCACACAAGTCTTGCACCTTACCCCTGAAATGTGTACCTTGATCGGATATCAAATCCTAAAACATGCCATGGCGGCAAATGATGTACTCCTGTAAGAACTTGGCCACTTTGTTGGCAGTGAGCTTGGCATAGGACTGTGCTTCCACCCACTTGGTGAAATAATCTATGGCAACTAGGATAAATTCATGTCCATTGGATGCCTTAGGGTTTATCTTCCCAATCACATCTATACCCCAGGTCGAAAATGGCCAAGGAGAGCTCAAAGTATGCAACTCTGCTAGAGGCACGTGGATAAGATTGGAAAATATCTGGCACTTGTGACATCTTTTCACAAAGTCGACACAGTCTGCTTCCATTGTGTTCCAATAATACCCCAAGCGTAGGATCTTTTTAGCAAGCATCCTGGCATTCATGTGGGGTCCACATATCCCTTCATGGATTTGTTCGATAACATTCCGGGCCTGTTCCTCATCGACACAAACCAACTGGACTCCATCATAAGACCTCTTATATAGAATATCTTCACATAATATGAACTGGGCAGCATGTCTCCTTAGGGTTTTCTTCTCTCCTGACGTCGCATCTGTAGGGTATTTAGCCCTGATGAAATCCACTATAGGGGCAAACCAAGGTCGATCGTCTATCGTCAATGCATTGACTTCTTCATCCATGTAGGCCGGCTGTATCATTCTATCAATTATCAAAGGTTGCATCTTCTCATTTGGGTTACCCCCAATCATTGACGCTAGCGTTGCCAACGCATCAGCGTATCGATTTGTATCTCGTGGGAAGTAGCCAAAATATATTTCTTTGAATTTACTGGCCAAAACCTGAGCCCAATGTTTTTAAGGTACGAGCTTTTCATCTCTTGTCTTCCAGTCTTCCCTGACTTGATAGATGACGACTGAAGAATCTCCATACACTTTCAATTTCTATACACCAAAGGATAAAGCCGCTCGGAGTCCTTTCACATAGGCTTCGTACTCCGCAATATTGTTTGTGCATTCGAACTCCAAACGAAATGACAAAGGTATGAAGACACCGTCGGGATCGACTAACAATACCCCAGCTCCATATCCTCGATGATTTGCCGTGCCGTCAAAGAACATTACCCAAGTGTCGTCCCCCAGTTCTTCCTGAACAGTGGAGACTTCTTCACCAGGAAATACGTCCTCTAATTTCTTAAAATTTGCTTCGATTGGGAGAGATGACAAGTGCTCAACGATCACACTGCCCTTGATAGACTTTTGGTTCATGTAGGTAATATCAAACTCCGAAAGCAGCAACAACCACCGTGCCATTCTTCCTGTCAAGGCTGGCTTCTCGAAAAGGTACTTGATCGTGTCCATGCAGGAGATGAGGACAATAGGATATGAGAGCATGTAATGTCTCAATCTCCTCGTCACCCAGATCAAAGCCGTGCATGTTTTCTCCAAAGGGGTATAGTTAACCTCATAGCCCGTGAACTTCTTGCTCAGATAATACACAGCCCTCTCAGTACGTCCATCTTCATCATGTTGGGAAATCATGGATCCCATTGACTCTTCTAAGACAGACAAATACAACAGAAGTTGTCTCCCAGGGGTTGGCGGGACCAAAACTGGTGGATTAGTCAGATATGCCTTGATCTTATCGAAAGGCAACTGGCACTGGGGATTCCAAGTTTTTGACTGGTCCTTCCTTAATAGCTTGAAAATAGGTTCACAGATGGCTGTCAGATGCGCTATGAATCTGTTTATGTATTGCACTCTTCCCAGGAATCCTCTGATCTCCTTTTCTGTTCGTGGAGGGGGCATTTCAGATATAGCTTTAATCTTGGCTGGGTCAATCTCTATACCCCTCTCACTCACCAAAAAGCCCAATATTTTTCCGGCAGTTACTCCAAAAGCACACTTCTGTGGATTCAGTCTCAACTTGTATCGCTTTATCCGTTCAAAGAATGTCCTCAATGCCGTGAAGTGATCCTCCTTGGTAATCGACTTCACAATCATATCATCTACATATACTTCAACTTCCTTATGGATCAAGTCATGGAGGACAGTAGTAGCCATTCTTTGGTAAGTGGCCCCAGCATTCTTAAGCCCAAATGGCATTACTGTATAACAATAAGTACCCCAATCTGTAGTGAATGAAGTCTTCCCTTTATCCTTTGGTGTCATCTTTATCTGATTGTAGCCTGAGAAGCCATCCATGAAAGATAACAGTGCATGTCCGGTAGTATTGTTGACCAATATGTCAATCTTGGGTAGCGGAAAGTCATCCTTAGGACTTGCTTTGTTCAGATTCCTATAATCCACACATACCCTTAATTTACCATCTTTCTTTGGGACAATGACAATATTGGCCAACCACTCAGGGTAATGGACTACTTCATGAAAACCGGCATCAAGTTGCTTCTGGATATCTTCCTTGACCTTCAAAGCCTACTCTGGCCTCAATCTCCTCAATTTTTGTTTGTGGGGCTTCGAACCAGGCATCAAGGGAATCTTATGTTGGACCACCTCATGGTCTATTCCAGGCATATCCTCATAAGACCAGGCAAAGACTTCTTGAAATTCTTTAAATAACTCCACCATATTAGCTGTTTCTTCCTCAGTTAAAGTTACCCAGACCTTGATCTCACGGGGCTCTTCAGTTGAGCCTAAGTTGACCATTTTGAAATCCTCTTCGACTGGTCGGGCCTTCATTTCTTTTGAAGCCTTGATAGATCGCATTAACTCAGGAGAGGGTTCGTCATTCTCATCATTATCCGAGTCCGAGTTAGTATAATCGACAGGAATAGAAGAAGAAGAAGACACAGTATAATCGAAAGTGAAATTTTCATTACTAATAGAAGAGGTGTCTACAGGATAGGAGGTCCCAAGTGGGACAGAATCAACACTAGAAAATGTTTGCAACTTATCTAAACTTGTACTAGGCACAGACACAGCCAAATTGTTCAAAATACATGACTCATTAAAAAAGACAAAATGGTCTACACAACTCCAATTAGGGATAACCCCATCAAAAGGATGAATAAGTTGGTGTGGACCCAGATCCTCGCTTTCGCTTTCCTCAGTGATGGCCAAGACTCCTTCGTCATCGAACAAGCTACCGACATCCATGAACTCTAATCCCGTCTTCGCCGCACCACTCTGCCTTTGAATCCTCATCAGCTCCAGCTCTACCTAATCAACATCACAGTCGAAGAAGATCTCAAAGCCAGGAACTCGTCGTTGAAGGTGCACGTCATACCATGGCTCGGGGAAGCCACAGAATGGAAAGTCTGACCCTTCCTTGATGAAGTGTCCATTAAGAGTTGTAGTACGTGAGATTTCTTCTTCACTATGAATCCCATCGAAGTGGAGGCTATGGATCTCTTGGTCAGACCATTGTTGCTGCCATGTCTTGCTACTGCTGCTTCCTTTTCTTGGAAAAACTGAAAACTACTTACTATTCTTGTACTTTCTTTTTTCGAGCCTCGAAAAACGATCATCGGCTCTTCTCCGCTTTTGGTCAATCAGGGCCAGGTCTTCCCTGGAAGGAATGTACCCCAGTCCAAATCTGTTCTCATTTATCATTAGAGAAAGCACATTGACGTCACCTTGTTGATGTAAACCCAGACTCATTCCTGGGAAAAAAGACATGTTAAGCAATGAATTAAATACAAAATTTAAATTCTTACCTGAGGGTTCTGACTTTGTTGTTGCTAGGATTGAACTGATCTGGAACCCACTCAGCTGCACCCCTGTACTGTCCTCTGAAGTGCTGTCTCCCACTGCTAGGGCATTGACCATGTCAGAATCGGCATACACTGTCACCACCACCCCTTCATATAGGAATCTGACCTTCTGATGCAATGACGAGGTGAAGACTCCTTCCTTGTGGATCCAGGGCCTTCCCAAAAGTTGATTGAAGGAAGCAGGTATGTCCACCACATGAAGCTCAACATCGAACATAGCAGGACCCACCTTAATTTGTGCATTAAGTACTCCATTGATAGTCCTCCTGGTACAGTCATAAGCTTTAACACAGTGTGTGGATGGCTTGAGCTCTGTCTCATTGAACCCAAGATGCTTGAAAGTGCTGAGAGGGAATACATTCAATGCTGAGCCTTCATCTACAAACAATTAAGTGATCTCTGAGACCGATGGTGATATAAATGGCCTTGTTATGCATCATTCCTTCATCAGTGAGGTCGGCATCACCATACATTAAGGAATTAACAACATGAGATCCCCCAACTTGGATGCTGGCTAAGGATTTCAGAACTGCGTCCCTGTGTGCCTTGGATGCCATGAGTAACCCCCAAATTGACACATTATCCTGTGTCTTTTCCAACTGCTTCAAGATGGGGTTTTGGGGTTCAGGGGCAGTACATTTCTCTTTCCCTTTGTCTCTTGCCAACTGTTTGGGGTTATCAACTGTTAGGTTTGCAGGCTTGAAGGTCTTTCCACTCCGGGTTTCTGCTACAGGCTTGTCATCATACCCAGGGATGTAAACCTCCAGGTTACTGAAATCTTGTGTCACCTGGGCTACCTCTAGTTCATCTTCAATGTATATGATTAAAGGGGTTCCCTTCTCAACCCTTGCTACCGAATGCTTTTTCTGTTGAGGGAAAACCACCTCTAGATCATACTCTGGTTCTTGCTTGATAGCCTCAACCGCAGATGATCCCTCATGCTTGTTCTGATCCATCCAACTGTAAACGGGTGAAACTGAAGATGCACCATATGCATCAGAATTCTCAAAAGGTGAAAAATCGTAACGACCATCCTCCTCCCCTTCCTCTATGAAGTTGACAGTGTGGTTAGGGAGAGGATTTTTTGCTGTAGATGATGGTCAATTCTGAATGACAAACGTTCTGGCCTCCAGTGCATCTTGAATTGCTTCCTTTAAGGCAATGCAGAATTTTGTGCCATGCCCAGCCTGGTTGTGGAACTTGCAGAATCTATCCTGCCTAAAACTTGTTGGGAGAGGATTGGGTAGTACCATTGGTCCAGGGGGCTTTAATTGTCCTGCCTTCAACAACTTACCCATGATCAATTCTCTGGGTAAACCCAGCTCTGTATATTGTCTGCTTGTTCTCTGACTCCTCTGAGGATACGAAGCTTCAATCAATAACGGGGCTGAAGAGGCCGCTGCCACACTCTTGGCCTGAGAAAAGGAATTTCCACTAGATGCTTTGGAAGAATTATTTCTCCTGCTTGAGCTGCCCTCTGATATTACTTATCACCTTTATGCGGGAGGTCCCCGTGGTTGATCGCATCTTCGATCTGTTGTCCAGCGGCAATTAAGGTCTGGAATCTGGTGATGCCTTGTCCAAAGATAAAAGTTTTGTATGGGTTAGCCAACCCCCTCATCATCATGGTGACCTGCTCTCTCTCACAGGGTCTATTCCAGATTTGTGCAGCAATGGCCCTGAACTTGGCCAAGTAGGCAGTGAATCCTTCTCCGGGCAACTGCATGATTGTTTCCAACTGCCTTCTGTGGGTTTCCACTTCAGTGTTATAAGAGTAATGTTCCACGAAAGCATTTGTAATGTCTACCCAGGACTTGATTTGGGAAGGTTTCAAGTGTAAGAACCATTTGTGAGCCCCACCAGATAAAGAGAACTGAAATGCTTGGCCCAACTGCTCATCTATGAACCCTCTCCTAATCCTCAGGATACCAGTAAATGATCTAAGATGGGTAATGGGGCAACCTGACCCGTCAAATTTTTCCAGAGGCCAATTGAATTTATCTGGCAGCTTGGCCTCTGGGAAGTAATTCACTCCCTCAGCGTCTATAATCTGATCTTCCATTCCTTTCATTCCTCTGAGCAAATGCTCTACATTGTGCAACCGACTCATGACGGCTGAACTGGCCAACAATTTATCCACCTCTGATAGCTTACTGGGAGAAGGCTCTTGAATCACTATCCGGGGCGAAGGAGATGCATTTATGGGGGTGGTGGGACCATTGCCCCCCTCAGGTGAGGCTGCTGCATTGGAGGCTATTTGCGGCCCAAGATTCATGTTTTGCTTGACCAATCCTACCATGGCATGAACTGTCCGCTCCAAACTGGTAAGTCTGGTGGTCAAAATGGCGATTGGATCCTCTAGGGGCTCATGACGATCTTCTATCTCACGGTCTTCCATTTCCTCTGCCAGACTAACCGACTCTCTAGGATATCCCTGAGTTGATTGAAAACTGGGGACTCTATGTAATCTCCTAGAGGTGGGATCCCTTTCCCAACTGGATGTTATGTTTCAACTCTCCTGAAGATGATTGGAAATGGGGAACAGGGGAACAAGACTCTAACAAATAGGGAGAACCGAGAATAATGATGAACATGCATGCATCAAAGCTGACTCAACCAGACAAAGTTAGATCCTGTGCAAGAACTCCATTAGGTTAATTCTCACCAATTTCGGCGATTCAGATTGATTCTTTGGTTGGTTTTCAGCAAGAGGGTATCTGTGAAACAGACTATACCTCCGACTGAAACTCCAACCAAATGAACACATCGGGATCACTGGATTTGGGAGGGATTCACCGTCTGAGAGGACGTGCACAGGATATCAAAGAATTCTGATTCAATCTTGAACAAATGAGTGATGGCTTTATCAGTGACCACCCGCGTTGAGCGAGGTGAAACTGGTTAAAGACAACACATAGGTGTTCAGGGATGAATCAAGCATACCAGTGTCAGTAATATGATAATGGGACACGACAAGGCTACCTTGACAAAGATAAGAATGCTTATCACCGTATACACGATGAGTCAAAGACACCTACATCCCCTTATATACCCGCATAACCACAGGTACAGGCCAAGGTTGTGGCTTCGCCTGGCAGGTCATCCAATATACACTGGAGCCTGTTTCAGCTAACCACGAGGTTTGTAACAATAGTAACCAATATCTCGAGAACCATGATATCACTATATCATAAAATAGTCAGTGAAATATATACAGTACACCTAATCAGACAAGGCTACAAGCAAAGGTGTTCGCTACTTCTACACCTAACTACAACCTAAAGCCCCAAGATATAAGTTTATGCATAAGGAGAAAGGGATAGGTATTTACAATCTGGAGTCTAGCATGAATCCCCAGCGGAGTCGCCACTGTGAGGACATGGGAAAAAAATCAATCTTCTTGAAATTTTCAATTTGGATTTATCCTCATTTTTAAAATTGAGTTTTCATATAGTTAAAGTTGTCTACCCTCATTACACTCAAACTGGGATCTAAAAAGTTCTCACCTTCAGATCCCATCCACTCATGCCAGTGGAAGGTAAGAAGACTGGAGTCACCACCTAGATAAGGTCTAGGACCTATAAATGATGTCCCTCAATGGAGGAACACTAATGACTCGTGCAAATGGAATGGCTATCTCGTCTCACCAAAGGCGGGTAAGTGTCAAATTACGAGATGGAAAGGTGTTAGGCACCCAACTCGCCGGGTTAAACTGGTCTCCCTAAATCCTATCCTTTTCTACAGTTTATGAATGCTTGGGGCTATCTAAATACATTACAAGGTAGAAGGGGGAATCCTAAGTTAATTTCTAGTTCTTTGCTAACTAGGCATGGCATAAGCTGAAATTAAACAAATTAGACAAGAAAAATAATTACAAAATGAATCAAAGAATTTAAAGAATAGTTTAATCATACATCAAAGAAAAGAAAAAAAATGATATATAACATATGACCGAGGTCTGAGAAAATCCCAGGCCGCCTACGTATCCCTGTGCGGCGGGAATCAGGCCAAACGTAGTTCGGGCGGGTGTGTACGTACCAAGTGTGTGCAAGAGAAGAGGGACGTTTCCAAAATGTTGGAACGCATCCCAAGCGATGAATGCTTCCATAATCATGGAACACATCCAATGGTGAGAGATGTCCCCACAACAGTGGGACCCATCTCAGTGTTGAAGTACTCCCTATCGCAAGGAAGTCCCCTTGGCGAGGTAATCCCATAATATATGGAACTTACCTCAATTTGAGTGTGTGTGTGAAAATGATGCTCCAAAAATATTGGAACACATCCGAAGGATGTGATGCTCCCACAATGGTGGAACACATCTCGGTGTAGAGGTATTCCCTTCCACAGGGAAATCCCTTCGCTGAGGTAATCCCATAATACATGAAACTTACCTCAATTTGACTGAGCGTGGAGCGAACAAACTCCCCTGCAGCCTACGTATCCCTCAAGACCTCTGTCTCTCCAGAATCAGGTAAAGCGTAGTTCCCATGGATTGACGAGCCATAGACATGCGTGACAACACTTAGGAAAGGCCAAATGCCTTAGCTCCCCACACACGGGGTACACTAATATCTTACTCATATCCCACATTTGGGGTGCCCAGGTGGACCGTCCGTCAGACCACCAATCCTATGCGTACATCTACCCAATCACACATCTTTCATTACTATGCATTTGATACAATGGTTTCCCACACTCTTGGATCCAAACCAAAGGTTGGGGTGGGCCTCAAACTAAATGGGCCCACACAGGTCGGCACAGGATCTTGGATCTCGTGCAGGAGTTGGACTCATTGGAGTCCCTAAACATCATATCGTAGAATGATATCACAGTCATACATGTAGGGCCTGTGATGCACCTGTGCACAGTGTCCCTAAGCATACATCTATTGGGGGGATAAGACTCCTGCATTAAGATCAATTATTCACGAATTAGTTCGACAAACTAACATGTTATAAGCATGGCCATATACTCTATCACATAATCTGCGAATATAACAAAAAAATGTGCAATAAGAAAGAGTTTAGATATCAAGCCAAGCTAATAAGCATGAGGTACTAAGAAAAACAGGTGTACAAATTCTAACATGGGATTCACACATATATAACATATATTATCCTCAAGCATATCAACAAATGAACAAGAAGCCTAAAGGTCAAACCAGCAACTCACAAGTGATGAACATATGGATAGCAAACATGTATCAAGGATTCAAATATATAGGGTACCAATCAAGATTGAGACAAAATTCAATTTTTAAGAGAGGTGACAAACATGTGATCATATCAATTCAAGCATATAAGAAATAGCAAGCATATAAGGAACAGTAAGCATATGAAAGGACTTCGTAAAGTATGCATACCGAATATAAATCCCATGGATCACTGGCAGCAACTTTAAGATGATCTATAGTCCACAAGATTATGGATCACGGGTAAAATAATAAAGATGAGCATAAACCCGAACCAGGTTTAACATCAAAAGATAGACCAACAAAACAGCCCAAACCAGATTTGACATTGAGACGAGTCAATAAACCAGCTTCCATATAAAAATAAATCAACATAATCTAAACCAGTCTTTGCCTAAACTAGAACCACCTGAGTGTTATGTTGTGAACTATATCCCCATTCAAACGCCTAAGAATCAAATCAATCAGTGAATAGGCTTAAACACCCTATTCAATTAAATATAGGGCTCTCCAAATTTTCCTTCCATAAAACCAGCATAGACAGCTTAGAAGCCTAATTCGGAAAATGCCATCCAAGTAGGCATAAGTCTACACAGACCCCAAACAAAACAACAATGACAAAAAAAATCATCATCCCCATTTCAATCCCACCGAAACTTTTGTAAAAGCAAGAGGAAAATTTTAAAAATAAAATCCTAACTACTGAAACTAAACCTATAGCAAACAACAAAAAACAGCAGCCACATTGCCTTCCCATTCCGATACAATATTGTGAATAGTACTTCCACCTAGCTATCCAAACCCAAACTGCAACCAGTAGTAAGACCTGGTATCATCATAACCAAAACCAGAATAATCAAACCTATGTGACAAGATAGAACACATCAACACATTGGTTGAATGCTATACTTGTATACAAAAATAAGAAAAAGAAATGCACAGGCCACTCTCATACTCACCGAATATCACCCATTGACGTATTTTCGGTACAAAAATGGTGATCAGCTAAATCCCCCAAGCGAAAACTAGATAAGAACGAAGGAACAGAATGGGAGTCCTCACCCAATCCCTAACCAAATACCTTTTCTGTTGAAGTAAGTCTTGGTAGCAAAGACGAAGGAAAAATGAATCTAAATCCTTTAAAATCAGACCGGGAAAATAAATCTTGTTGAAAAAGGGACTTGACAAACCCAACACCTAATGCCGAAACCCATCTCTGAAAGAAATAAGGCTAGGAGAAGAGGAAGAAGCTAGTAGAAATTAACATCCAAAGAACGAAGAAAAATCAATACAAGAATCATATGAACAGGAACAACCATGACATTGCATAGACACGATATAAACAACAACAAAGGATCGACAGAACTAAAAAAGATTGGGAAGGACTTACATGAGGCAGATGCTTTCTTCTTTCTTCCGTTTCTTTTCCTCTTTTCGATCACAGCAGCAGCCACCTCTTGTAGCCGAAAACCTCTCTCGCCGCTGTTTTCTACCCTGCTTCGCTGCTACAGCTGAAACCCCTCTCTCATTTCCTCACTCCTACCGATGAAATCCCCTTTTCTCTACTCTCATTCTCTTCCTCCTTCTTCCTTCTTTGTTTCTGTTTTTTTTTTTTTTTTTTCGTTGTTTCCCATTTCCGGAGCAGCAGCTGCTGCTCCTTATACTCACAAAAAAAAAGGGGGGGGGGATCGAGGCCGGGAAACCGGCAGGTTTCGGGGCGGGTTTAGGGGAGGAAGGGTGAGGTGTCGACCTCCCCCTCTTCCCCTACAACTCTCCCTCACCGCCTCTCTTATCTCTCCTTCTTCCCTGCTCTCTCTTTCTTATCCTTTCTTTTTTTATTTTATTTTTTATTTTTGGTTTTCGGTCCCTTCTTTTAGGGACCGAGATTGTTCTCCTCCCCTTTTTCTTTTATATATATATATATATACCAAAAAAAAATTTCATTACATTTTTCCCCTATTTTTTCTTAATTATTATAGTTATCTTCTATTATTTTTTTAATTAAAAAAAAAATTTATACCCCCCTCTCATTGTGTATGGTACCCAATGAGAGCGGGGATCCCCGCAGTGGCAAAAAACTGGGTGCTGACACTTTTTGGGGTATATGAGATTTTAAGCAATTGTCTTTAAAAAACTAAGAGATTAAGGAGCTAGATGTGCTCTTAAGACCTTTATACCAGATTTTGCTAGTTCAAGCCCTTTTTGACTAGATGTTGTATTGGATGAGTGTTATTAATAATGTTCGAATCATATGGATGGACAGAATTTTGATGCAACCTAAATCGACTTGAGATGGCAGACTTTGACGTTATCTTGGGAATAGACTGGTTGTCTCAACACTCTACAAAGTTGTTTTGTGCGTAGAAGAGGTTATCATTCAAGAATAAAGACGGCATATAATTTAGTTTTATTGAAAGCATGTTGCCTAAGAAGTGAAAGTTGATCCTCTCTATGCAAAAGGCGAAGAGATGCTTTGAAGAGAAAGAAGCTGGATATATGGTATCTGTGGTATACGCTACCAAAGAAGCACCACAGATGGAAGATATTGATGTGATGCATAAATTTTCTGATGTGTTTCCAGGAGACTTACTTGGGTTACCACCTGATCATGCGACCGAGTTCGTCATCAACTGGTTACCAAGGACGACACTTGTGTCAAAGGCACTTATAGAGTAGCTCCTAGGGAGTTGAAGGGATTGAGACTCAACTACGGGAGTTATTAGACAAAGGTTTTAATCGGTTAAGTATTGCATCATGGGGAGCGACAATGCAATTAGTGAAGAAGAAGGACGGTACTGTCAGATTATGTATAGACTATTGGAAACTAAAAAAGCTCACGATCAAGAATCGATATCTACTATATCAGATCGATGACTTGTTTAAACAGTTACAAGGGTCAAAGGTATTTTCTAAGATTGACCTTGGATGGAGTATCATCAAATGAAGAATTTGGACAGCGATATCTCCAAGACAGCTTTTAGAACCGGGATTGGGCATTATAAGTTCCCGATTATGACGTTGTATTAACCAATGCCCTTACATCTTTAATGGAGCTGATGAACTGAGTGTTTCATGACCTATTGGATACATCGGTCATAGTTTTCATAGATGATATTTGGTTTATTCCAAGAATGAAGCAACTCATACAACGGATCTTAGAACAGCTTCACAACAGTTGAGAAGAAAAAGCTTTATGCCAAGTCCAAGAAATATGAGACCTGATTAAACAAAGTGATCTTCTTAGATCACATAGCATCATAACAAGGGATTAAAGTGGATCCTATTAGGATAGGAGTAATCATATGGTGAGGAACACCTAAAGAATATTGCAAAGATCAGAAGTTTCTTGGGTTTAACTGGTTATTACAGACGATCTGTAGAGGACCACTCTATGATCACAAAACCTCTTACCAAGCTAACCAGGAAAGGAGAGGAGTTTAATTGGACTGACAAGTGTGAAGAATGTTTCCAAACTCTAAAAGTAAGGTTGATATCAACTCCCATCTTGACCATTCGGGTACCAAGGGAACCTTTTACCCTTTACATCGAAGCTTTCGGATTGGATCTAGGATGCGGGTTGATGCAAGATAAATAAGTGATTGCATATGCTTCAAGAAAACTGAAGGAGCATTAAAAGAATTACCCAACCCATGACTTGGAGTTAGCGGCGGTGATTCATGCAATCAAGACATGGAGACATTATCTATATGAAGAAGAATTTTAGATTAAATGGGAACACAACAGTTTTATTTATCTCTTCACCGGAAAGAGTTGAACATGAAACAGAGATGATGGTTAGAACACTGAAGGATTAAGACCGTGATACACAGTATCGCTCGAGCAAGGCTAATGTGGTAGCTAAAGCTTTGAGTAAAAAGGGGAATAATGAAGCCAAAAGGAGGACCAAATATAAATGCTGCCTTCTATTTCGCAGCAACAGATTCAAATTTAGAGGAAGAGTAACATATGATAGAAACTCGTGCTGATCCAATTGAGCGAGAACTTATGGATGAACTTATGGAGCAATAGTTCCTCGCTTGCATTCACAACATTAAAGATTGTCTCGGATTTGATAAATGAAGTAAAGGTAGTAATTTTGTTAGATCGTATATAAGAACGGTACAAGAAGATTTAGAGAGAGAAAAACCTAACCTTGACTTACTTTGGATGCGGAGACGGTACTCAGATACAGAGGTAGATTCTGAAGTCCTGAAGGTAAAGCCTCTGATATCATGAAGAGGATAATGATAAGAGCCCATTGTACTCTATATTCAGGACATCCTGGAGTACCCATATGTATCATAACCTTAAGAGATTATACTAGTAAAGAGGAATGATAACAAATGTAGCTTCGTGCGTGTTCCAGTGTTTGAATTATCAACAAGTAAAGGCTGAAAGACAAAGACCAACATGGCTTACTACAACAACCATCGGAGCCATTCTGGAAATGAAACTGCATTACAATGAACTATGTCATCGATTTGCCACTGACTCCCAGATCGATTGACACAGTTGGGTGATTGTTGATCGCCTTATGAAGATAGCTCATTCCTGCTATATGACCTTGGTATGCTTTGGAGCAGCTAAATAAGCTATATGTGGATTGAATTTGCTACCAAGCTACTATGTAGATGTCACCTATGAAGCATGGTACGGTAGAAATGTCGAATTCCTTTGTCTTGGAATGAAGTTGGTGAATGAAGAATTTTAAGACCTGAGTCTATTGAAGAAACCTGTCGAGTGTCAAACAAGATCAAAGAAAAGGTCAAAGACAGCTCGAGATTGTCAGGAGAGACACCAAGACCTTGAGTTCGCCATAAGTGACAAAGTGTTTTTAAAGATATCCCTTATGATGGTTTTAAAACAATTCAACAAGAAGGGAGAGTTGTATCCTATATATGTTGTGGGACCTCATAAAAATTTTGGAGAGATGTAGAAAAGTTGCATATCAACTATCATTACCGTTGTCCATGTCTAGTGCGCATGACGTATTTTGCGTGTCTCTATTAAAGAAGTACATTGGATATCCATATCAAAGGTATTGACCACTGATCCACTAGAGTAGATAGAAGATTTAACTATTGAAGTGGTACTAGCCTAGTTCACTGGTTGGAAGGTACAACATCTCCAAAGCTGGGTTAATTATTATATAAAAGTAACCTGGCGAAGACAAGACGTGGAGAAGATTACATAGGAAAAGGAAGATGCAATGCGGAAACAGTATTCCCACCTATTGACTCTGAAGTAAAATCAAATTTTGAGGACAAAATTTATTTTAAGGATGGGGGAGTTGTAAGATCTGTACGTTCAAATTTCGAGGACAAAATTTCTTTTAAGGGTGGTGGAGTTGTAAGACCCGTGTCGAACTAACCGGTCTTACCACCTTGTATTAGGTCTACCTATCATGGTCGAGCCAAATGGACCAAGTGCGTGAAGAAACCACATGACCAGGTATGAAATATAACTCAAAAACAGTCAAATATGGGTGTGTGGTCGCATCCCTAAACAGGTGTGACTGACCCCACCTCAAAAGAGTCCAACCCATAACTTTTTGGTCGTGGGGTCGCACATTTTAAAAACATAGGGTCACGAATTTTGCAACCCTACTTGCGACCCTACACCCTAGGGTCGCATGTTTTAAAAACGTAGGGTCACAGATTTTGTGACCCTACATGCGACCCTACAAAAACAGCCAGAAACCGAACTTAGGAAACCTTCTTAATCCGAAGGGGGTTCTTTCTTAAACTCATTGGGGCATATTATGGAGTGTTTTTCTCTATAAATAGGACATACCTAAGCCTCTTTCACTCCTTTAGAATCCTAATTGAAAGTGAGAGAAAGAGAAGAGAAGGAAGAGAAGGAGAATTGAAGAGGAAGGCCAAGGAAGAGAGGATGTTCAGAGAAACCTTTGAATCTCAGTAAACCCAAGTGTAAGCACCCCATTTTTGCCATCCCAGCTAAACAAAGTCCTGCTGGTGTGTGGACAACAAAAGGAAGAAAGGTGATCGATAGTTTGGATTCAATGGGTCTGTGAATTTGAGGAAGTTTTCAATGGGTCCACAGCAAGGTCATGGGTTATAATTTTGCATGGATGCGTAGGTCATAGAATTATCTTCGAAACGAGACCAGAATTGCTCAATTTCGATATCAAATGAGGAAGATATGACCATTTTAGTCAGATGATACATATGAGGGAGGTTTATGAAATTATTATAAATAATCCTAGGGGCCTTCATGCAAATTATCCTAAGTTGGATTGTTTGAATTTCAAATCATCATATCTTGATCATCCGACATCGGATTCAGATGATTCCAAGACCATTATTCTTCATTCATGATGTTCTACAAAGTGGACGTAAAAAATCCCGGGTAGAAGTCACCAGTGGGTCCCATGCAAGCTTGCATGCAAAATTATCGTCAGAACTTCAAAGCTGCATATCTTTTCCGTTCTACATCGGATTCAGGTGATTCCAGTTCCTATATTCCTCATTTTTAATGTTCTACAAAATGAATGCAAAAATTTGAAATAGAGGCCATCGGAAAATTCCATGCGGGATGACAATGAAATGTCCCATGAAATGACAAGGAGAGAAAACCCGGTTAATTCCAATTAATCAGTTTTGGTCCAACCTAGCTCAACCCATATCAGTTTAACTCAGTCAACCTAAGTCAGTCTCAACCCGTTTCGAACCAGTTCATTCATGTGCATAGTATTTATATATATTATATATATATTATATATATATATATATATATATATATATATATATATATATATATATATATATGTATGTATGTTATTAAATATATGTGTATATATGTATATAATATATATTATTATATGTAAATGATAATCCAAAAGATTTTGAGAAGAAAAAGGAAAGAGGGGAGAGAGAAACGTGAAAGTGAAGGGGGATTTTGGTTTTGGAGATAATCCAAAAGATTTTTGAGAAAAATGGAAAGAGGGAGAGAGAAAAAAACGTGGAAGAGAAGGGGATTTAGGGTTTTGAGATAATCCAAATAGATTTTGAGAAGAAAAAGGAAAGAGGGGAGAGAGAAAACGTGAAAGAGAAGGGGATTTAGGGTTTTGAGATAATCCAAAAGATTTTTGAGAAAAAAATGGAAAGAGGGGGAGAGAAAAAACGTGGAAGAGAAGGGGATTTAGGGTTTTGAGATAATCCAAAAGATTTTGAGAAGAAAAAGGAAAGAGGGGGAGAGAGAAAACGTGAAAGAGAAGGGGATTTAGGGTTTTGAGATAATCCAAAAGATCTTGAGAAGAAAAAAGGAAAGAGAGAGGAATAAAAGAAAAAAAAAGAAAAGAAAAAGGGGTAAAAATATTCCCCTTCACGTTTTCTAGAAAACGTGAAAGAGAGAGAGGAGAAAGAAAGAAAGAAAAAAAGGAAGGAAAGAAAAAGGAAAAAAAAAAATTTTAGAAAAAAGGATCTTCTAGAAAATGAGTGAAAAATTATAAATAGGCAAGAGGAGGATCCTTTTTTCCAAAGAAGAGAGAGAGGGGAACGTGGGTGAGAGAGAGAAACATGAGTGAGAGAGAGAAAACGTGAAAGAGGGAGAAAGAAAGAGAGAGAAAAGAGAAAAGAAAGAAAGGAGAAGAAGAAAAGAGAGAAAGAGAAGAGAGAAAGAAGCAGAAGAAAGGAGACGGAGGATTCACATTCAAAGGGGGTTGATACAACCTACAATCACCCTTCATCAATGGGTTCACTCAATTTGAGCCCAAGGTTAGTACTCTAAACAAATTTAGAGGTCGTTATAATGCCCGAATGCCAATTTTGCTTGAAAAAGGTTAATTTTCATGAAATCTCAATCATGAATGCTCTATTACATGCTTTTTAATGTTAGGATGCCTATGTCTAACATTTTTCATGAATGATAATTTGTTTAAGCTATTCAATGATGAATTTTTGATTGATATACAATGATGTTTGATGTTTTTTGTAAATTTCATAAAGTGATTTTCTGATCTGAAAATTCCAGATTTAGGGTTCAAACTTAGGACGTACATCATATGTATTTTTTCTAATATTTTGAAGCCCAAAATTTTATGGGAGTCTCTCTGATATGATAGAAGACTACCCTAAAAATTTCGTTCCATTTGAAATTGGGAAAATATATCAAAACATTTGTCTTTGACATTGCTATTTTTCTCGGATGTAATGCAATCCTCCATCGGAAAGTCTCTAGACAAAGGCCTTATGGCCATAATCAGAAAATCCACTTAACATAAAATTTTTAGACATGAAAGTCTTCTAAAAAATGGCACTGGTTTCATATTTTTTTCATTTTTAGTTGAATTGATATCAATTTTTAAGTGCATAGTACTTTGATTTCAGATCTGTCATGATGTGCTGATTTGCATGATTGAAAAGAGTCATTTTTCACAAAGAAAATATACTGTTTTAACTTGTTTTTCTTAATGAAATTTTAGATCAGACAGTTATCTACATAGATATATGTCTGTATTTAATTTTTATTAAGAATAGAATTTTATTTGGAATTTATGGTGCAACTGGTCAAAAATCTGGAACAGACCTGACCAGTGTATTTGCCTGTACTTGGGGAATATTTTCGACCTGCCTATGGTATCTTTTAGGATTAGCTTCCTTGAGACAAAATGTTGGCCTCTGAGTCTTCTTTCCAGGGATATCTTTTAAAATTTTTTTGAGTAAGTACAGTGCGTTATGTGCCCATTTTGGTCCAGCCTGACAAAGCTGTCATCTTGCTGCGTGTTCCATCATGTTTTGATTGATTCTCATATGCTTTGGTTGTTTCTCACATTCCATATTTGATGTTATATTTGTTCACATGCTAAATTCGGATGCTCATATGCATACACTACTATAATTGGAATGGTCACACTGCCATAATTGGAATGGTCACACTGCCATAATTGGAATGATCACACTGCCATAATTGGAATAATCACATTGCCATGATTGGAATGCTACACATGCTTATTGCCATATTTGTCTGCTATACTTTCTCACATGCTATATTGGATGATTACTGCCATGTTTGGATGCACACTTACCATGTTTGTATTGATTCACATGCTCACTTGCCATCTTTGATTGATTTGTTGCTAAATTTGAATATATTTCCAACATGCTATATTTGGATGCTTACACTGCTATATTTAAGCTCACATTGCTATTGATTTTTACATTGTACAACAACTAGGGCAAGATACACCCTAAAATGGAAATAATTGAACAATTAGGGTAAAAAAACCCTAAAAATGGAAAAACAGCAATTAGGGTAGAAAACCCTAAAAAATGAAAATCACAATGAAAAGGGATAGGAAACCCTAAAAACCTAAAAATGGAAACAATAAAAATAGTAGGAATTTAGGTCTCATCTTTAGATCCTATTCACAAAAATGGAAAGAATTTGGTACACATCCCAAATAAAAATGGTAGGAATTTAGGTCTCATCCCTAGATCCTATTAACAAAAATAAAAAGAATTTGGTACACATCCCAAATAAAAATGGTAGGATTTTAGGTCTCATCCCTAGATCCTATTAACAAAAATAGAAAGAATTTGGTACACATCCCAAATAAAAATGGTAGGAATTTAGGTCTCATCCCTAGATCCTATTGACAAAAATGGAAGGAATTTGGTACACATTCCAAATCCGACTCTCACAAATTTTGAACTACGTCGTACCTGATTTCTAGGGCAAACCCTAGAATACGTAGGCAATTTGGGAATCCCAAATATGGTACAAAGCCACCCATCAACCATACATCCAGCATAAACTTCAACTTGAACAAAAGAATCTAATTGAAGCAAATACATAAATCACTTCCATAATCATTAATCACACAAACCCTTTCGAACTACGTTTTTGGACTTGATTTCCAGGATTGGAATACGTAGGCAGTTTGAGATGTCTTACACATCTCAGATTCAGTCCAAGACCGAACCATCTTTGGTCCGGTTCACTGTATAATATTATACATTACATTTGCTTGTTTATTTACTTTAAAACATGATTGGCTGAACCCTAGGTTAGAATAACTTAGCAACTTGGTTTAGGACATCCCCCATTGAACCCTAGTCATCCAGTTGCCCAAGCACAGTCAAAATTAGAATTTAAGGAAAGTTTAGGAGGCCGATATTGATCGGGCGGTTTGGGTGCCTAACACCTTCCCATAACCGTACCCTGAATACTTACCCGATCTCTTGCAGACCAAAGAACCGATACATTGGGTCACGAGTCAATAGAAGTCTTACCTTAGGGTGAGACTACATTTTTAGAGGTCCTAGACCTTAATCTAGGTGGCGACTCCAACAGAACAAATCGATCTTCATCGATACAGGATACACATTTCCATCCCGAGGAGGATCACGTCGATTTTCCATTGTCCTCACACCAAGGTATAAACCTAAATCCCTACCTGAATTGGGAGCCTAGAATAGTTTATGAAGAAGATAGGATTAGGAGAAACCCAAATCATCCATCCATGGATAAATTCCAAGAAATTCCATGGAGGAAATCATTATGGACAATGAATGGTGTATAAATTATAATTTTGAGCCATAGAACAATCATAGGATGGACCATGATGATAAGCCAAAGGATCCAAACATGAAGGAATGAAGTTGAGAGTGAAAGGTCGATCATGAACAAGTGTGGTCGCATGTAGGATCGCATGATATTCGACCCCACGAGACCACATGTTCGACCACATGCCCTCGGGAAGATTCCAGGGAGGGTGCGGTCGCACGTAGGGTCGCAGTATGTCCGACCCTACCTACGACCCTACACCCTGGGGTCGCAGAAACTGCTACCCCAGGTGCTACCCTACCCTGCGACCCTACGCCCTGTGGTCACAGAAACTGCTACCCCAGGTGCTACCCCACCTGCGACCCCTCAGTTTCTGTTAGTCTAAATTGTTGGAAATTAATTCTAATTAAATATCTATCAACTTGTTAGGTTTTCAAGTGATCTAAAAGTGATTTACAAATCTTGATCGAGGAACTATCATCAACAAAAGGTGAGGGAACAAAACCTAAACTAATTGGCTAATAATAAACTATTTTTGTTTATTGAGTCCAATGCCATGAATGATTCTATGCTTGTATACATGTATTGTGTATTTCACATGTCATCCTATATTTCTATTATTACTTTTCATGCATATTTAATTCAGTTGATTTATAACATGATAATGATGATGATGCTACGAATAGGCATGTGAATGTATGTGTGTGGTTAGTGTACTTGATGCAAGTGGAGCATCATGGGGAGGACGTGACACTGTGGTTCATCCTGGTCATCAGACTCTAGCTCTATCTCTACTCAAGTCTTGTCCACTGACATTGTCGTATCGTCATTACCTTAGTAGAACTATTACGTCATAGGGCATCAGGGAAGGTGGTCTCGGACCATGTAGTCTCTGACTTTGCCAGGGACCCTTAGCTCTATCTCTATGGACGTATTAAGGGATGTTAGGGTGAGGCCTTGGATACACTGTTTGACATTAGGATTGGCTAGTTGTGAGCCCAGTTTGCAAGCCCTTACCAATAGGGGCTTCCGTGTTGGTATGGGTAGGGCATCAGGGGAAGTGTGATGCGGTGCAGTCCTAACCACTTTATCTCTATCCCTATTCCATGATGGGTGCATGTGGGACGGCATTGGTGTTTGATCCTTTGGACGGCTTTACACACTCGTGTATAGAGGTGCGGTGGCCACCAATCCTTTCTATTGCACATTGCCAACTTATGAACCAAACCAAATATATGAATTGAATGCATGCATATGTTTGTTGCATTGTTTTGTCTACTCACAGAGCTCAAGTTGGAGAGCTGACCCTCGCGCGCGCAATTCTTTTTTGTTTCTGATGTTGCAGGTATTACCATTCAAGATTATGTCGCCACGCCAACATATACAGGTGGCGGCTATGGATGAGCAAACTATGGAGTACTATTATGATTGTTAAGCGAGCGTTTCAACTATGGATGCGTTTAGTTTTAATTTTCGTATTTGGATATTTATAATATGTATTAAATTATGTTTTGGTTACTTGGAGATAAATGGAATATTAATTATTTATCATGACTAGACCTCAGTTCATTATCTCTAAGACTTCCGCTATTTACTTTATTATCTCTGATTAATGTCGAATGTGTTTTGGTTTAACATGATAGGAATTGTAAGACCCGTATCGAACTAACCGGTCTTACCACCTTGTACCAGGTCTACCTATCATGGTCGAGCCAAATGGACCAAGTGCGTGAAGGAAATAGCGAAACCAGGTATTAAACTGACCCAAAAACAGTAAAATGGAGGGCAGGGTCGCATACCCAGACAGGAAGGGTCGACCCCCCCTCATTTCGAAGTCAGACCCTTGATATTTTAACTGGGGTTTAGACAATTTAGAACTGAGGTTCGACGGGACCTCCGACCCCCTCATCGACCCCCTCTCTGCCGACAGAAATCGTAAATAGGAAACTTTCCAAATTTCAAGGGGATTCTTTCCTAATCTCAATGGGACTTATTTTGGGAGGTTCTCCTCTATAAATAGGATGTCCCTAAGCCTCTTTCACTCCTTTTGAAACCCTAATTGAAAGTAAGAGAGAAAGAGAAGAGAAGGAGAAGAGAAAGAAAGTTGGAGAAGAAGACTAAAGTGAAGAATTCAGAGAAACCTCTGAATATCAGCAAACCTAAGGTATGGGTATGTTTTCCATTAATGATTTAAGACCTTAGAGTAGTTCATGAAGAGGGTATGGTCTAGGAGAAACCCAAATCATTCATCCATAGGAGGATTTCAATGAAATCCAGGGAGGGAATCATGGTAGGCAAAGTAAGGAAGTAACCTGGAGTTTTAAGCCATAGAACAAGCATAGAATGGACTGTGGAAGTAAGCCATAGGACCCAAAACTTGAAAGAATAGATTGTAGAATGAAATTCTTGACTCAAACCACGGGGGGTCGCACGTGGGGTCGATTGGGAATCAACCCTACCAGACCACAAGATCGACCCCCAACATTCGAGAAGTCCAGGGATGGGGTGGTCGCACCCAGGGCCGATGGAACATCCGATGTAAGACCCGTGTCAATCTAACCAGGTCTTACCACCTTGAACCAGGTTTACCCATTATGGTCGAGTCAAATGGACCAAGGGAGTGAAGGAGATCGAGATCCCAGGTATCAAATCGACCCAAAAACACTAATTTTGAAGGGAGGGTCGCATACCCAGCTAAGCAGGATCGGACCTCCCAAAGCAGAAAGTCAGACCCTCAATTTTGAAGGGAGGGTCGGACATCTTAAGCCCTAGGGTCGACGGGATCATCGACCCTCCCATCGACCCTCGGATTCTGCCGAAATAGAAATTAGGAAATTTCTTAATTTTCAATTGGGATTCTTTCCTAATCTCAGAGGGACTTATTTTAGGATGTTCCTACTCTATTTAAAGGACGTCCCTAAGCCACTTTCACTCCTTTCACAACCCTAATTGAATTGAGAGAAATAGAGGAGAAGGAAAGAGGAAGAAGAAAGGAAAGGAAGAGAAATTAAGCCAAAAGAGAAGAGTTGCAGAGAAAGATTATTCTTCTCAGGTATGGGTACTAATTCCATGAGTTTCTACAGACCTTAGGTTAGTTAATGTTGAGAGTGTGATCTCGGAGAAACCCAAACCATCAATCTATGGTTAGGTTTTCATGGAAAACCATAGGAAAGTGCATGAAAGCTATCTAGGTGGGTTATACATGGTTTCAGACCATGGAATGAATGTAAAATGGAATGTAGGAGCAAGCCATAGGATTCCAAGCACGAAGAATGGATTAAAAGAGGGAACTGGACCAAAGTGCACCGAGGGTCGCACCGAGGGTCGATGACCATTCGACCCTAGGTGTTCCTAACCATCGACCCTCAGTGTTCGGGAAGTTCAGAGTTGAGGGAGGGTCGCACCCAGGGTCGATCCTGACTCCGACCCTACCTTCGACCCTCAGTTAACAGAGTAATTTTTAATTCTGAATAAATTCTAATTAAATTCTATCGACTTTGTTAGGTCTTCTAGCAATACAATAACAATATAAAGGTGATTCTAAAGCTTGGAAAAGTATCTATTAGCAAGTTAAGGTGAGGAACCAGAACTCCAAACTAATTGGTTAATAACAAAACTGTTTTCTTTTTCTTGAGTCCTATGCCATGCTTGATTCTATGCGAATATGTTTGTAATGTGCATACAGCATGCCATCCAATATTTCTATTACTAGTTCATGCATATTTACTTTATTGTTTATAACATGATGATGCTGATGATGATAGGAATAGGCATGTACTTGTATGTGTGTGGTTGGTGTACTTGATGCGAGCGAGTATCAGGGAAGGTGTGATGAGAACGTCAATAAACGTTAATCTTTGGCGGGTCTCAGCACTTTAGCTCTATCTCTAACTCAAGTCTGGTGCATTAGCATCGTCGTATCACCATTACTTTAGCAGAACTATTATGTCGTAGAGTATCAGGGGAGGTGGTCTCGGTCCTTGTAGTCTCTTACTCTACCGGGGGGCCTTAGCTCTATCTCTATGGACATTCTGAGGGATGCTGGGGTGAGGCCTTGGATACACTGTTTTGGCATTAGGATTGGTTAGTTGCGAGCCCAGTTTGCAGCCCTCGCCAACAGGGGCTTACGTGTTGGTATGGCACTATATAGCAATAAACGTAACCTTTGTTTTATAATGTTCATGATTGGGTGCATGTGAGTTGACGATAAACGTGATCTTCGGGTAATGTCACACACTCATGTATAGAGGCGGGGTCAATAAACGCGACCTTTGGCTACCTAAACCTTTCTATTACATACTGCAAACTTTAAACCGGACCAAAGATATAATTTGATTTGCATGCGTATGTATTGTTGCATTATTTTGGCTACTCACTGAGCCGTGATGTGTTCTCACCCCTCGACGTCGAATATTTTTAGTTGATGTTGCAGGTTATACCGTTGAAGACTATGAGAATTAGTCTGCGTATGGGAACGTGGCAGCGATGGAAGCTGAAGCTGAAGTGGATACACACGACTCCTCTTGCGAGTGCAACTCGTGTGTATTTGATTAGATATTTTATAGGTTTCTTTATTGGATTTATTAAGACATGTATTTGGTATTTAAGTATTTATGTCTCAGTTGAAAACAAAATAATTTGCTATTAAATTAATGATATCATCTTAGTTTCTCAGTTCATGTTATTATAAGACTTCCGCTATTGTGTATTTACTCTGATTATGATTACGGATGTGTGTAAGTTTAGATAACGCGGGGATAGCCTATTTGAGATCCTGGTTGAACCGTTGGTTTGCTAGCAGTTCATCACACCATTCTGAACGGTGCGGAATTGGGGTGTGACATCCGACCCTGGCATCGACCCTACCCTAGGGGTCGCAGTAAACTGCTACCCTACCTGCGACCCACCCTGCGACCCTCGCTTAACAACAAACCTAAAATTGTCGGAATGACTTCTAACTAAAACCTATCGACTTGTTAGGTTTTCCTATTGATATAAAAGTGATTCTTAAATCTTGAAAGAGGATCTACACTCAAGCGAAAGTGAGGGAACAAGACCTAAACTAATTGGCTAATAATAAACTATTTTTATTTTCTTGACTCCAATGCCATGACTGATTCTATGCATATATGCTTGTAATGTTAATTCAACATGTCATCCAATATTCCTGCTATTAATGTTCATGCATATTTAATTCTATTTTGTTTATAACATGATGATGATGATAGGAATAGGTATGTGAATGTATGTGTGTGGTTAGTGTGCTTGATGCAAGTGGAGCATCAGAGGGAGGACGTGACATTGTGGTTCATCCTGGTCACGAGACTCTAGCTCTATCTCTACTCAAGTCTTGCCCATTGACATCTTCGTATTGTCATTACCTTAGCAGAACTATTACGTCGTAGGGTATCAGGGGAGGTGGTCTCGGACCGTGTAGCCTTGTAGTCTTCGACTCTCCCGGGGGGCCTTAGCTCTATCTCTATGGACGTATTGAGGGATGCTGGGGTGAGGCCTTGGGTACACTATTTGGCATTAGGATTGGTTAGTTGCGAGCCCAGTTTGCAAGCCCTCGCCAGCAGGGGCTTATGTGTTGGTATGGGTAGAGTATCAGGGGAAGTGTGATGCAGTGTGGTCCTAAGCACTTTAGCTCTATCTCTATTCCATAATGGGTGCATGTGGGACGATAATAAACGTTAACCTTTGGGCGGCTTCACACACTCGTGTATAGAGGTGAGGTGGCCATCGAACCTTTCTATAGCACATTGCAAACTTCTATACCAGACCACAAATATGAATTGAATGCATGCATATGTTTGTTGTATTGTTTTGTTTGCTCATTGAGCCGTGATGTGTGTTCACCCTTTCGACATCAAATAATTTTAGTTGATGATGCATGTACTACTATGGAAGATTATATAAATGCTTCTGTGTATGGGCATGTTGCTGCGATGGAGGCTGAAGACATAGTGGAGGCGCATGACTCTTCATGCGAGTGCAACTCATGCGTTTTCGATTAGATTTTTATTTGAACTATTAAGGAAATGTAATTGATATTTTATTATTTATGTCTCAGTTAATGCAACATAATTTGATATTTTATTTATGATTATCACAGTTAGATTCCTTAGCTCATTTAATATTAAGACTTCCGCTATTGTGTATTTATTTTGATTATGGTTGTAGGGGTGTATGATTTAGTTCTACCAGGACACAGCCTATTAGAGATCATGGTTGAACCATTGGTTTATTAGTGGTTCATCACACCATTCTGAATAGTGCAGAATTGGGGTGTGACAACTTGGTATCAGAGCTCTCAGGCCCTGTCTTGTAAACCAGCATACTTCTACAAAAGTTTGTGAACTGAGATAGGATAAAATTTAAAAGCTGTAATAATAACACACCATAAGCATCTATGTTGTTTGAGACAAAATTGAAAGAGAATAATGCATCTATTAAATGAGAAACAAAGTTATATACACTCAAAGGAAGAACAGACGTATATATATACAAGTCTAAGCAGAGTACAGTCCACAACCCAGACAGTTACTCTGAAGTACAAAAAGAAAAAAAAAATACATTAGGAAGCTAGAGGTGATGGGGGAGGCGGTGCCTCGCGGTCTCTGTCATAATCCCCAGCATAGACTCTAGTCAACCAAGCTATCTGAGTCTGGGTCGTCTAGAGACTAGCTGTGAGATCAGCCACCCGCTAGTCAGTCACGCGCTGAGCACCCAGAAGCTCTCCCACCCGTTGATCCAACAAGCGCTGAGCATCCAGAAGCTTTCCCACCCACTGATCGGACATGCACTGAGCATCTAGAAGTTCTTCCATCCTCAGATCAGACATGCGCTGAACCTCTTGAATCTCATGTAATATCTCCATTATGTCATCAGAAGGTGGGTATGAAGGACCAGCTGCATGTGAAGGACCAACTGCATAAGAAGAACCAGCTCCCGTAGCATGAGTAGGTGATGGAGGAGGTATGGAATCCACATCCATGTATAAACGATCATCATCACCCCCATGAACCCCTGCTCTAGCGGTTGCTGCTGCTGCCTCAGCGTCAACCGTCTCCACTCGTGTATGTGGACGCACTAGAGCGTTCCTCTCATCATCGCTGACCTGGGCATCCCGCAAGCCCATCTTACAGATGGCCTCCCAATCCAGAGGTGATGAGAAGGATTTCTCCTAAATCCTGTCATCCACCATGTCAACACCCAGGCGGGTAAGCAGCATAGCGATCATGCATCCATAAGGCAGGTTGCCAGTATGACCGGGTAATGTGGCACTGATCATCGTCCGCATAATGATGTAAGGAAAGTAGAGAGGCTGTCGAGTACAGATACAATACAGCAAAAACTGGGTCAACTGGGAGATCCTCTCGTAGTGCCCACTCTGAGGTATCAGGTTGTGCTGAATGATCTTACAGTACACCCGAGGCTCTGGACGTAGGTAGATCGCTTTCATCTCCCAGCAATCCTCTCTGATGATCTGACGATCAATCTCAGCTCTCATCTCCAATGAAAAGAACTAGGGCTCTCCAGGAGCACAGAACACCAAGGGGCCGTCGTATGAAATGCCCAACAAGTCGGCTAGTTGCCGATAATCAAAAGAAATCTCGACTCCCTTGACGTAGCTGGTGATCCGGAGCTCTCTACCCCTCTCAGTATCGTTGTAATCCCCCACCACTTAGAGATTACAGTAAAACTGTCTCACCAAATCTGGCCGAGTGCAGGCGTCATAGGTGATCACAGGAAGCCAATCCATGTCACCAAAAGCCCTCTCCACATCAAACAAAGCCAGGCTACCCAAGTCCACCCGGTGACCTCCCTCTACCTTCTTACGAGAGTAGCGGGCATACTGTGTCTCTGCCCCGTTGGAACAGAAGTGGATTGGGTGATGAACCCTGGGTACTTTGGTACGAGCCATAGTATCTGCAAAAACAAAGAAAAATAGATATTGGTTTAGTAAGGATGAAAAACCCAAAAATTTCGACAGTATAACGACGTAAATTGGTCAAAAGCCTCACTTTTCACCCATACACGTAGGCAGGAGGACTTATATAGATTCTAAACAATCCTACAAGACTCATATAGTTGGAAATTTCATCTAAAGAAATTGAATTTGAAGAAATTTCAAGAAATTCAAAAATTTTGACAAATTAGGAAAAAAATGGGAAATTTCAAGTTTCTCGATAACCAACCAATGAAACTTAAATATTTTTGAGGGCTTTCGTCCATTGAGTGACCAACAACAAAAGCCCCCAATAAAAATCGAATTTTTATGATTGGAAAAAGTTTAATTTGAAGAAAACGACATAAATGAGCAAAAACCTAGTTAAGAAACCCTAAAAAACATGAAACTATAGAGAACATACCTGTAGGAGAGGAGTAGACGTTGAAATGAGAAGCAAATATCACCAATGGGTCTGAGTTGTCACTGTAGCAACTCAGAGGGACGAGCCGAGTTGGAAAGGAGGAGGAAGAATGAGAAATGGATTCAAAATTGGGATTAAAAATCTGATTTTTGGTCTAAGGGTCAGAGAATTCGACTAAAACATCTGACCCCCCCCCCCCTCCGACCCCCTCATCGACCCACGGCTCTCGGTGATTTGACAAAGAACCAGGGGTCGAACCCAGGATCGGACATCCATCGACCCCCGGCTCTCAGTAAGAATCAGTGATTCTCAAGGTCGCATACCTGAGGGTCGGACACCCATCGACCCCCACCATCGACCCTGCAGTGAAAAATACAGTATTTTTAACAGAATGATCTGAAAATTTTGAAATTTTCATTGATTAGTGGATTTAAATATGAAAATGAAGTATATAATGATTGCTTTACGTATTCTATGATTTTCAGGCATCCCCACTACCAGAACAGATAATGGCTAGACGCAGAGTGACCAGACAAAGCCGTAACTCTATCCCACCACCACCACCTATGGGGGAAGACAGCCATATACACCCGGAAACACAGGAGAATCCGAATACGACACCGTCCATTGTTAACGGGCAGACAAATCCTACAAATCTGCCAGCTCCACCTACAGACCTGGCTACAGCTATGATGAATTTGGCACAACAGCTGCAGCAAATACAACAGGTACAAGCTACTAGGCAAGCTGCCATAGGCATGACTTTTCCAACTACACAGATGACACCGATGCCAGCAGGACAGGCAAGCACAGTACCAGGGGGAAGTAACATAGTACCCCACGCACCTCAGACTCCCATCATGCAGGATCAAGTACAAAACCCTGAAGTAGCTCCAGGTGGATATCAATACCAACCACCTATGTATGGGGCTTATGTCCCGCATCAACTAGACCACTCCAGACTGGTGGAGCATTTTTGAAGATGAAGCCCAAGGAGTATAGTGGTAAGCCAGCTGATCCATTGTGGCCAGCACATTGGATCGATGAGATGGAGAGAAACTTCACGATGATGACAGTGAATGAGGAAGAGAAGGTATTGTGTGCAACATTCATGCTGAAAGGCGATGCACACCACCGGTGGAAGTCCACATGGACGTATCTGATGACAAAGCACACCCAATTGACTTGGGATATATATAAGAAGGCATTCTTTGAGAAATATTTTCCTAGGAGTTTCAGAGATTCCATGGAAAAGGAGTTCCTGAGTTTATATCAGGGACAGATGACTGTCGATGCATATCAACAGCGTTATGAGGAGTTGTTTTTCTTTGCCCCAGTCAGTATGCAAGTGGAAGATACAAAGACCCGAAGGTTCGTTATGGGACTTAGGGGAAGCATACGTGAACATGTTCTGGGACTTGAAAAGAAAATCTACAATGAAGCTGTAAAAATTGTTCGAGTGATAGAGTCGAGCCAAAAAGAGAGCTACCTTGCTCAAAATAGAGGAATCAAAAGGCCAAATGGAAATTCTTACAACGGAGGGAACACCAAGGTATTCAAACCCTTCCGTGCTCAAGGTTTCAATGCTGCAGCCAAGACTACTTCAGCAGCTCAACAAAAACAAAAGCCAAATAATGAAGGATTAAAATACTATAACTGCAATCAATTGGGACATATGGCAAGGGAGTGTCCTAAGCCCAAGAAGCAACTACAACAAGGCAGATTTTATGCGGTTACATCTGAGGATGTTGCCGCATCGCCTGATGTGGTCACAGGTATGACCTGAATCTTATCATTTTGTGTTACATTATGTGAGCATGTAGACTAAATCAAAACAAATCACAGGTATCTTACCTATTAATGGCATTCCCGCCAGAGTACTCTTTGATTCAGGAGCTACTCATTCTTTTATATCTGTGTCATTTGGAAAGAAGCTAAATCTACCCCTCAAATCCTTAGACTACAAACTGCTTGTACGATCACCTATGAGATTAGAAGTGGAATTAGAAAAAGGTTATGGACCATGTCCAGTTCTTATTGAAGAGAAGACTTTGGTTGCAACCTTGATCCAACTTGAGATAGCAGACTTTGACGTCATCTTGGGAATGGACTGGTTAGCTCGGCATTCTACAAACCTATTGTGTGTCAAAAAGAAGCTGACATTTAAAGACAAGGAAGGAGCAGAGTTCAGTTTTGCGGGAACCAAACTTTCCCATAACCGAAAGCTCATACTCTCTGCAATAAAGGCTTGGAAGTGCCTTGAGAAAGGAACAGTTGGGTATCTAGTATCTGTGGTCGATCTTACCAAAGAAGCACCACGAATGAAGGATATTGATGTCGCACGTGACTATCCAGATGTATTTCCTGAAGAACTACCAGGACTACCACCCGACGCGCTACAGAGTTTGTTATAGATCTGATACCCGGAGCCGCACCAGTATCTAAAGCACCTTATCGAATGGCTCCTACTGAACTGAAGGAATTAAAAGTACAACTACAAGAACTATTGGATAAGGGCTACATCCGACCTAGCATATCACCATGGGGAGTGCCAGTATTGTTCGTAAAGAAGAAGGACGGTAGTGTTCGATTGTGTATAGACTATCGAGAACTGAATAAACTGACAATCAAGAATCGGTATCCATTGCCTCGGATCGATGACTTTGGTGCCAAAGTGTTCTCCAAGATCGATCTTCGGTCAAACTACCATCAGTTGAAGATTAAGGACGGTAATATTCCCAAGACAGCATTCAAGACCAGATATGGACATTATGAATTTTTGGTCATGTCTTTCAGATTGACGAATGCACCAGCAACCTTTATGGAACTTCTGAATGGAGTATTCCATGATATGTTGGATACGTCGGTTATTATATTCATCGATGATATATTGGTCTACTCCAAGGACAAGGAAACTCATATAAAGAATCTAAACGTCGCTCTGCAGCGATTACGGAAGGAGAAGCTCTACTCCAAATTTACAAAGTGTGAGTTTTGGCTAAAGGAAGTTGCTTTTCTAGGCCATGTTGTATCCGATGAAGGAATTAAAGTGGATTCTAGAAAGATCAAAGCTATTGTGAAGTGGAAAGCACCGAAGAGCGTTGCAGAAATTAAAAGTTTCTTAGGTCTAGCTGGGTATTATCGACGATTTGTGGAAGACTATTCCCGAATTACCGTACCTCTCACCAGTTTGACTAAGAAGGGTGAAAAGTTTGTTTGGACTGATAAATGCGAGAAGAGTTTCCAAACATTGAAGACTAGATTGATATCTGCTCCAATCTTGACTATTTCGATTCCAAGACAGCCATTTATTTTGTACACTGATGCATCAGGATTGGGATTAGGATGTGTACTTATGCAAGGAAAACAGGTAATTGCTTATGCCTCAAGACAATTGAAGACACATGAGAAGAACTATCCCACTCATGATTTGGAATTAGCGGCAGTAGTACATGCTGTCAAAATATGGAGACATTACTTATACGGAGAGAAATTTCAGATTTAATCAGATCATAAGAGTCTTACTTACCTCTTTAATCAGAAGGAGTTGAATATGAGACAAAGAAGATGGCTGAAACTATTGAAAGACTATGATTGTGATATCCAGTATCATCCGGGGAAAGCTAATGTGGTTGCTGACGCACTGAGTAGAAAGGCAATGATGAAATCTCAAGAGGAGGTTAGCACCACTGCTGCACTGTGTGCTACGGGAAAGTATTAAATTACGGTAATGAACAATTTGTGATAAATGCACCTAGTGAATGAACCAACCAAGGATTTACCCATCGGTTTGCAAATATATTTGCCACATTGAAGATTGTACCCGATATACTTGATGAAGTGAAAACATCGATTAAATCGGACCCTTATCTAAGAACGGTACAAGAAGACATCGAAAAAGGTAGGACTATTCCTGAGTTCACCTTAGATGATGAAAAGGTACTGAAGTACAAAGGAAGAATATGTATACCTGAAACAGAAAGTTTGGACATTAGACACCGACTAATGAAGAAAGCCCATACCACTGCCTATTCGATACATCCTAGAAGTACAAAAATGTATCATGATCTAAAGAAATTATATTGGTGGAGAGGAATGAAAGCAGATGTAGATAAGTTCGTGTCTCAATGCCTAAATTGTCAGAGGGTGAAGGCTGAACGACAAAGACCTGCAGGACTGTTACAGCCGTTACCAGAACCCGCATGGAAATGGGACTGCATCACTATGGACTTCGTCATAGGGTTAACATTGACTCCCCGAGTAGTTGACGCAGTTTAGGTGATTATAGACAGACTGACTAAAACGGCTCGATTTATAGCTATACGACCTCAGTATACACTGGAGAGGTTAGCTAAGTTGTAATTGGATAACATTGTCAGACTACATGGTGTACCTGAAAGCATTGTGTCCGACAGAGATCCACGTTTTACTTCAAAGTTTTGGGAAGGATTACAGAAGGCTATGGTACAACATTGATGTTCAGTACTGCATTCCATCCTCAGACAGACGGACAATCGGAAGAGTGTTTAAGATTCTAGAAGACATGCTCCGAGATTGTGTTATTGATTTTAAAGGATCATGGGATGAAAAGTTACCACTGATTGAGTTTGCTCACAACAATAGCTATCAGGCTACTATACAGATGTCACCCTATGAAGCACTGTATGGCAGGAAGTGTCGAACTCCTTTGTTTTGGAATGAAGTTGGAGAACGTAGTATTGTTGGACTGGAATTTATTGAAGAGACAGGTAAAGTAGTCGACATTATCAAGGAACGAGTAAGAATGGCTCAGAATCCTCAAAAGCAATATGCAGATACTAGACGCCGAGACCTTGAATTCGTCGTAGGTGATAAGGTATTCCTCAAAGTGTCACCTATGCGAGGTTTGAAACGGTTCAGACAGAAAGGGAAACTAAGTCCGAGATATGTCGATCCATATGAGATTCTAGCTAAATATGGAAAAGTGGCTTACCAGTTAGCAATACCACCATCTATGTCAAGCGTGCATGATGTATTTCATATCTCTTTATTGAAGAAGTATGTCAGAGATCCAACGCATGTTTTGACAGTAGATCTACCTGATTTGATGGATGATTTGACATTTGAAGTAGCACCAACTGAAATCACCAGCCGAAAGGTGCAACGACTATGCAACCGTGACATTTATTATGTTAAAGTCACCTGGAGAAGCAGAGATATAGAAGAAATCACATGGGAAGAAGAGAATGCTATGCGAAAGCAATACCCTCATCTATTCGACTCGGAAGGTATGAACAATTTCGAGGATGAAATTTTTATAAGTAGGGGGGAGTTGTAAGATCCGTATCGAACTAACCGGTCTTACCACCTTGTACCAGGTCTACCTATCATGGTCGAGCTAAATGGACCAAGTGCGTGAAGGAAATAGCAAAACCAGGTATTAAACTGACCCAAAAATAGTAAAATGGAGGGCAGACCCCTGATATTTTAACTGGGAGTTGGACAATTTAGAAATGAGGGTCGACGGGACCTCTGACCCCCTCATCAACCCCCTCTGTCGACAGAAACCATAAATAGAAAACTTTCTAAATTTCAAGGGGATTCGTTTCTAATCTCAATGGGACTTTTTTTGGGAGGTTCTCCTCTATAAATAGGACGTCCCTAAGCCTCTTTCACTCATTTTGAAACCCTAATTGAAAGTGAGAGAAAGAGAAGAGAAGGAGAAGAGAAAGAAAGTTGGAGAAGAAGACTAAAGTGAAGAATTCAGAGAAACCTCTGAATCTCAGCAAACCTAAGGTATGGGTATATTTTCCATTAATGATTTAAGACCTTAGAATAGTTCATGAAGATGTATGGTCTAGGAGAAACCCAAATCATCCATCCATGGGAGGATTTCAATGAAATCCATGGAGGGAATCATGGTAGGCAAAGTAAAGAAGTAACCTGGAGTTTTAAGCCATAGAACAAGCATAGAATGGACTGTGGAAGTAAGCCATAGGACCCAAACTTGAAAGAATGGATTGTAGAATGAAATTCTCGACTCAAACCACGGGGGGTCGCACGGGGGGTCGATTGGGAATCGACCCTACCAGACCACAGGATTGACCCACAGCATTCGGGAAGTCCAGGGATGGGGTGGTCGCACCCAGGGTCGATGAAACATCCGACCCTGGCATTGACCCTACCCTGGGGGTCGCAGTAAACTGCTACCCTACCTGTGACCCACCCTGCGACCTTCGCTTAACAGCAAGCCTAAAATTGTCAGAATGACTTCTAACTAAAATCTATCGACTTGTTAGGTTTTTCTATTGATATAAAAGTGATTCTTAAAGCTTGAAAGAGGATCTACACTCAAGCGAAGGTGAAGGAACAAGACCTAAACTAATTGGCTAATAATAAACTATTTTTATTTTCTTGAGTCCAATGCCATGACTGATTCTATGGGTGTATGCTTGTAATGTGCATTCAACATGTCATCCAATTTTTCCTGCTATTAATGTTCATGCATATTTAATTCTATTTTATTTATAACATGATGATGATGATGATGCTAGGAACAGGCATGTGAATGTATGTGTGTGGTTAGTGTGCTTGATGCGAGTGGAGCATCAGGGGGAGGACGTGACATTATGGTTCAGCCTGATCACTAAACTCTAGCTCTATCTCTACTCAAGTCTTACCCACTGACATCGTCGTATCGCCATTACCTTAGCAGAACTATTACGTTGTAGGGTATCAGGGGAGGTGGTCTCGGACTGTGTAGTCTTCGACTCTGCCAGGGGGCCTTAGCTCTATCTCTATGGATGTATTGAGGGATGCTGGGGTGAGGCATTGGGTACACTGTTTGACATTTGAATTGGTTAGTTGCGAGCCTAGTTTGCAAGCCCTCGCCAGCAGGGGCTTACGTGTTGGTATGGATAGAGTATCAGGGGAAGTGTGATGCGGTGTGGTTCTAAGCACTTTAGCTCTATCTCTATTCCATAGTGGGTGCATGTGGGACGACAATAAACGTTAACCTTTGGGCGGCTTCACACACTCATGTATAGAGGTGAGACGGCCACTGAACCTTTCTATAGCACATTGCAAACTTCTATACCAGACCACAGATATAAATTGAATGCATGCATATGTTTGTTGCATTGTTTTGTTTGCTCACTGATCCGTGATGTGTGCTCACCCTTTTGACGTCAAATATTTTTAGTTGATGATGCAGGTACTACTGTGGAAGATTATATAAATGCTTCTCTGTATGGGCACGTTGCTGCGATGGAGGCTGAAGACATAGTGGAGGCGCATAACTCCTCATGCGAGTGCAACTCATACGTTTTCGATTAGATTTTTATTTGAACTATTAACGAAATGTAATTGATATTTTATTTATTTATGTCTCAGTTAATGCAACATAATTTGATATTTTATTTATGATTATCACAGTTAGATTTTTCAGTTCATTTAATATTAAGACTTCCGCTATTGTATATTTATTCTGATTATGGTTATGGGGGTGTATGGTTTAGTTCTACCAGGACACAGCCTATTAAAGATCATGGTTGAACCGTTGGTTTATTAGTGGTTCATCACACCATTCTGAATAGTACGGAATTGGGGTGTGACAGAGATAACCTATTCGAGATCCTGGTAGAACCGTTGGTTTATTGACAGTTCATCACACCATTCTGGTTGGTGCAGAATTGTGGTGTGACACCACCACCCCTGATGCCCTACAATGTAATAGTTTTGCTAAGGCAATGGCGATATGACGATGTTAGTGGGCAAGATTTGAGTAGAGATAGAGTTAGAGTCTGGTGACAAGGTCAAAGACCACCATGTCACGTCCTCCCCCTGATGTTGCACTTACATCCAACACACCAACCACACACATACATTCACATGCCTATTCCTAGCATCATCATCATCATCATCATGTTATAAATAATTGGAATTAAATATGCATGAATAGTAATAGCAGGAATATTGGATGACATGTGAGATGCACATTACAAGCATACACGCATAGAATCAATCATGGCATTGGACTCAAAAAAAGAAACAGTTTGTTATTAACCAATTAGTTTAGGTCTTGTTCCCTCACCTGTTAGCATACTCGATGTCCTTCCAAGCCTTGAAATTCTCTTTGAATTGATTTAACAACCTAAAAGTTATATGAATTTAAGTTAAGGTTCATATGTGACATATTACAGTAGTCGAAAATCCAAACAGAGCACTGATAGGTGTCTGATTAGTCATATGGTCTCATGTTGTATCAACCTGATTGTCTATGGTCGATACCCTACGGTCGCATATGGTGCGACCGTAGCTGCGACCATATGATTTTTGAAACCTTCCGAATGCCTATGGTCGATCTTCTGGCCATACTGGTCATGCTATGGTCGACCGTAGCTGTGACCTTGAGATTTCTGTTCACAGTTTATATGCAATTTGAGTTCTTCCTGGGTTAATTCTTCTGTTCTTCAATGGGGTTTATTCTAAGGTCATCCTACGGCCATCATTAGTAATTCTTGTCAACCCTAATCATCAAATTCACTCCTCATGGTTCTCCTTGGGATTTTCTCAAGGAAATCACATAGATCATAATATGTTGATATTGCCTATCTTTCATAGAAGTCTTATTCCTTAGAGTTTATATCTCCAGAGATTCGTTTCATACCTTTGCTGGTGATAGAGAGCCGATCTCTTCTCAGCAAATTCTTTTCCTTAGCTTTTTCCTCTTCTCCTTCTCTTCGTTCTCTTCCTTTTCTTTCTCTAGGGTTTACTAATGTTCTAAAAGAGTGAAAAAGGACTGAGGGACGTCCTTTATATAGAGGAAAACTCTCCATATAGAGTCCTCTGTCATTTAGAAAAGCAATCCCTTAGTTTAGGAAAGTTTTCAAAACTCGTAGTCTGATCTGGGTTCTCATGTTCGATCATACGGCCACATAAATCGTCGATCGTAGGGTCGAAATCATCGACCGTGGGGTTCTGGATTTGAGATTTTTGGTTCCCATCCTTATGGTCGACCATACCTACCCAGGCATGCGACCTTAGGTATGTTTTTAGTGTTTTTAACTCGATTCTCATACCTGGTTTGTGATCTATCTTCACACGCTTGGTCCACTTGGTCCAGGAATGATGGGAAGACCTGGCACGACACGGTTAGACCAAGTTAGTGAGTGCGGGTCTTACACTTTGTGAGAGTTCCATACTATTTTTCAATCGGGCTAACTTAAGCATCAGAGTAGTCTAAAGTTATCCAACCTGACCCCTTACGTTGCATGAATCCGTCTCCTTGTGTGCAGATTCTGACAGGCCAGAGTTCATTCAAATCCATGCAGCAACAGTTTGGTGCCCACCGTGGGCCCTAGACATTATCTTAAAAAAGAAAAAGAGTGAAAAAATAGTCATGAATGTCAAGAATTACCCGTATTTAGGCATACGGGGCGAATGCTAACAACGCCACCAGAGACAAGGAAGAAGAGATCCTTGAAGCATATGGCGCCGGACAAGGCATCGATAGCATAATGGAAGACGACTAGTACCCCCCACCTTCTCCCCAATATGTAATGTTGGAGCAGTTTTTTTCTATGGCGCCTCGAACAACAACCTGTGTAAGATCCGCAAGCCGAAAAACCCAAGCTAATTTGGTTTTTTGCCTTTAAAGTGGGTCTTCCCACGGAGGACCAAAACCGAACCAGTGGCAGAGTAACAATTCTAGCTCGATTGCTAGAAAATCCAGGTAAAACTCAATCCTAACCAGTTTCAGACAGACCAAAGCAACCGAACCTAGCCGGTTATCTTGTCAAATCGTAGGGAAATGGTCGCATATTGCAACCAAACAAACTACGGGTCTAGGCCATTTAGATCAAAAACACGAAAAAGTGTTTAAAAATTGAGAAATGAGATATTCCCTCGTACATTGGGTATTCTCACATGGGACCAGCCTTAAACCCACAAACCCTGGTACATAGGAAGGAGTTAGTTTCCAAATCTATTCCCAAGAGAACACATGGCAAGATAACCCCCAAAACTCATCCAACTAGAGTCTTACTCGAAGAGGGGACTCTAAATCAACTCCAGCTCTACCTTGGCACTCCCCTCACTTGCGCAAACACTACCTAACCCTAATAGAAAGTTCTGACGGGTTTGCATCCAAGGAGGAGAAGTGGGAAGGAAGAAGGAGCTGCCGTAGTGAAATAATCGATAAAATGACGAGTTTGTCTGGCCTACCAGTAGAGGACATCACTGGTAAGCCTTCTTCCCTCTCTGTCTTAGCCTAGATAAGTAAACGACCATGGGGAAGGTCCTTCCTTATAAGTACTAAGGAAAGCAATATTCCCCAGCATCCATTGGCGAAGACATTGTCTACCCCAGACGAATAGAGAGAAGAGGGAAACCTTTATCCAAAACCCTACGAAGACCCTAAGGAAGATACCCCAAACCAATGGGTTTATAGAACCCGAATGTGGGATCATGATCCTAGTAGTGGAGGACCAAGACCTTGGAAAGGGTTGAGATCGAACCTATCACTCGGACCTAGAAGACCTCATATGGACTGCAACAGAGGATGTCAAGAAGTAGGTCTAGAGGTGTCACGACCCATTTCTGGATGCGGTCATGATACTCGGGTCACCCGAATGGAGAAAGAACCTGTATCAGAATTTGAAAATAGTATCGATATGAGAGGTGAGCTCCTATCCCTGCTCAGTGAGGAATCAAGTATCAAAAGCCACGTATGAATGAATGAAAATGCAGTTCATTAATTAGATCATGGTGTAATGGTTCTGAAAGCGTCCATACTCACAAAGGCCCCAGGTATTCGCACATGAATCATAACGCTCAACATAGGTTAAGGATAGAATGGTCACCTGCACATCCAAGATTGTCCACCCTGACCCCAGGTACTTACACATGAGTCAGTGGCTCGTCATCCCCACCATAGGTTTCAATCCTGGCATCCGAGACACTAAGTCACATTGGACTCATCCCATTGCACACTAGCATTGGCGTTTGGGACAACAGGGCCTATGCCAGCCCTTACCCCCAGCTGGCAAGGGTCTCAATAACCATGGAGTTAGATGCATATACAACTTATCTCTAAACATGTATACAAATATAACGGAGTTGTACCCAGCAGAGATCCCCGGTCCCGGTAGCGTTGGGCCGTGGTGTCCCCACCAGAGTGCTAGCTACGCAAAGCAAGGTCTACATGGCCATGTGCCACTAGTACCGTTGGTGCATACATGCCACATAAATTAACCAAACACATTAATCACACATCATACATAATTATTGTTTTTATGCAAATGCATGCTCAGATAATCATTGTTAAGCATGGCATGTTATAATAATTCAATCACAAACAAACATTCATAATGACCTATTAACTATAGACCCAACCCCTCACCTGATGGCACAGCTATGCTGTTGAACTTGAAGTCGGCAAGAGACTTCGCTCGGAATCCCACGTCGGTTTACCTAATGGTTAGGTAGCTTTTAAACCTGTGTGGACGCTTCCACAATGTCGTTATGCGGATCTCAAGATAAGTCAAGAACCCTAGGGTGGGTCCCCGAAGGATTTGGATACTCAATTGGATATGTACAGCCATGGCGGCTGATGGAAACCCCCGGCGGTAGGTGCCGCCGATTGGCATCAGACGGCTATGCCAATGCTCATAAGAGCTCTCTGGAAGTAAGCCAGCTCTGTTTAGCCTCCATCTCATTAGCTAAAGGCATTAAGCCAGCCCCATGAGCTAATCGGTGGACAGTGACCCGGTAGAAATGTGTCAACGGCTTATCCGCCTGCTGAGCTCAACCAAAAAGGATAAGTGATGGTCTGTCAGTGGATGATAGCCCGGCAGACCAATCCACCGGCTACATCCACCGACCAGACCCTAAGTCAATTAATCGGAGCCAGAGGCAGAGGCTTTCCTCGTTCCCCGGCTAGAGTCCACAGGTTGAGTTCGAGAACCAGACCCAACCAAGGAAGGTGAAGTGGGAGTTGGGGATTTGCTCACCCAACCCACTCTCTTCTACAATAAGATGGTGAAAAACATTTTCCCCACCTTTGTTGGTGTTTAAGTCAAGCAACACCTCCATTGGAGGTGTATACATCCTAACCCAAATTTCTAGGGTTTCCTTGGTAGCAATTAATGGTAGCCAACCACCACCATTAATGGTGGTCCTGCATACACATTAATGGGAGAAGAAGAATGGACTT